>JAPDSC010156142.1:9424-20237 GCA_026290005.1 Latrodectus geometricus
ATGAATGTTTAATGAAAATCATTACAGTTTTAATTTCTAGGTGAATTTACATGAATACAGTTTTAATTTCTATATTAATTTCTTCTTGAATTGACTGAAATAAAATTTTTAAGTGTTAACAGAAACAGATTTTGAATTGCGTTTTCGAACTTTATCAATAAAGAATAATAAATTAATAAGACTTATTGAGTCTTCAAACTGTAACTTATTTTAGTATTGCTATAGAAATATCATTTTGCTTCATAAATTACTCTAAAATATTCAAAGTAGCTCGAAAATCTGAAGCCGCATTTAAATCTTTTTAATTATTAATTTCATTGAAAATGATAAACAAATAATTAAACTTCTTATTTTACATTTTCAATAGATATTTGGGGACGGTGTAAAAATGATTCCTTTTCCAAATTGTATGAAATGTTTCTGATATGGAATGAGTCTCAGTATTTTATGCCTAAAAATACATCAGGACATCAATAATATAATTAACTCATTAAGTTCACTTATTACGATTTATTTATTATTTAAAGGTATATGTAATGGTAATTTTATATTTTTTTAATAATAGTGCTGTATAAAATAATATGCTATTGAAAATTGTCTACTTGAAAAATGCCAAAGTTTTTACTTTGTTTTAATGTCACAGTAAACGAACAATGGCTAAGCATTATGGAGCTCATGGAATACTGATCTAGATCCTTAATATTCAACCCCCATACCAACTTTTAAACAATCACTCAGTCAAAATAATTTTTTAAATAATTTATTAAACAACAAATATAGAAATACATTGGGCATTAATTAGTGACTGTTTCCAGAATAGTGCTATAAATATTCATAAATCTTCCTGATAGAATTTGTTTTTCCTTCTAGCCGTTCATTTCGAAGTTTGCTTATGGTAAGAAACATTATTGAAATGAACATTTATAATATAATTTAATATTTGTTAATGGTAAGATCAAATGCTTAATTGAAATAGTTAACAGAAGTTATATCTAAGAAACAATTCTATCATTTTATACCAACAATATAATTATTAGAAAATGATATCAACTGCACGTTTTTTTTTTTTTTTTTTTTTTTTTTTTTTTTTTTTTTACTTATTAAAATTAAAAAAAGCTTTTTCGATTTAGAAAAGAACTTGAATAAATCTTTGAACATAATGTAAGTGTACATGAAAAAGCAATTTTATTTATTCTAATAGTGTTTATTGTTAAAGTTATAGGTGCTGTTCAAGTTTTGACAAATTATGATGAAGAGGCACGACAACTAGAGCTGGATGTTAGAAATGAAAAAAAAATGAAATTATTTAGATTGTAAAATATATGTGCTATGTTATATAAAAATTTTAGAATATACTACTTCACTTTCTTTTTAGTATACTCAAGATGGAATTCCTCTGCACCTGGGTAACTTTGGTATAAAATAATATTAATTTATTCACAAATTTATACGAGTCTCTTCACGACAAAATGCGGATCTTATCAGTATAATGGCTATTTGCAATAAATTAGAAAGAATCAGGCAAGATAGCTTCTCGATGAAAAGAAGACAGCTGGGCAAATAGCTGCTTTAAGCAAATAAATAGCTCTAATGTCACCTTCGTTATGTGTAAAGTAAGCCTCGATGAGAATGTGACAAAAAAAAAAATCCCAATACATTCCAGTGGAGGCCTGTTTTCATCATCAAACACGGATCCATTTGTAACCATGAATCTCTAGAGTATCTGCTTTCAATGGTAGATAAAAAAAAAACTGAACGACTTTGTTGTGCACTCATGTGATCCTTACGAACATTCATTTCTAACTTTATGTGAATCAGCATCACACCGAAATTCAAAGTATACACAAAGAATCTGATGAATGTTAAGATCAGTAGCTATAGAATATGCACATTGTATCAACCTTTTTTCAGTTTTAAAATTTCTCTGTATGTATAGTAGCAGGGTTCCTGACGGTGCACCCTGAGTATAACGCTGAATTTGCTATAGCTTTGCATTCTTCCTTGTGTCTTACGATTTAAGAGACAAAGAGAAAAAGTTTCGTTTCTTTTATTGGCACTATGAATAACAGGGAAAATAGTAATGCATTTGAAAATTTGACAATGAGATTGGAATTAAAATCAAAAAATTCAGTAAATTAGTAATTAACATCCAACAGAAAACTTTTAACAAAGATTAATGCATTTTTTTTTTTATAATTATACAGCGAAAGATGATTTGAAGCGATAATATTTTGCTTATAATTTCTTCGAGAAAGAGAAAAATTTATGCAATTGGAACTACCTTAATAGAAAAGCACCATTTATTTAATGGAGTAAAAAGTGTAAAATATAAATATGTTATTATGAATTATACACAAAAATTGACTATGCTATCAATAAGTATTAAGTAATGCAGAAATGTAATTTGTTTTAATATTAGACAATTTAAATATTTGTATTGCTAATGTGATTATTTAAAATATGGAATGCACGGTTATTAAATTTATATGCTAAATAGCTAATGTATCCACAATTGGCAGTAAATATTTATTTGTTTTTTACTTTACTTCTTTTTCATTTTTGCATGTTAATTTCAACTTAACATAATGTGAATTTCATGATATAGTAATATTTTGTAAATTTTCCTAATTTATTTAAGTATTGCTAAAATAAATTATTTTAAATAAATTTTTATTAAGCAATGCTTAAATAAATTAGTATTGCTTAAAATAATTTCTGTTTTAATAATTTCTGCTTAAAATAAAATCTGAATTTAAGCAAGTATTGCTTAAATAATTATTAAATAATATTTCACTAAGCTCTATGCTGTATTGCAAATTTCAATTTAAGAATACAAAATTAAAACTCCCTGCGGAATTAAAATAAGTTGCTTTTTATTGTGAAAATTGTCTCTGTGCCTTTTAAATTAAAAATACAGCAGAAAATAAATAATAATAACAATATAATGAGTCAATATATCTTATTAGTACTTAATTTTTATAAGAAAATGTTTTTACCTCAAATACTAAATATGTGGGATTTGTTTCATTTATATAATGAATTTATTGCATAAAATGTATATTATATTGAAACTAATTTTACTGAATAGCTTTTTTACTTTAATACGTAATACTGAATAGCTTTTTTTTTTTTACTTTAATACGTATGAATATGGTTTTTTATTACGTATGAATATGGTATAATTGAATATGGTTTTTTTCCTTTTTTTCTTAGTAATAGCTATATTATAGTAAAAATTAAATGTAGTGATTCTTCAGTAAATATAAAAAAGTACAGTTAAACTTTGCTGTTTTAAAATAAAAAACTAAAGAATTAATAAAAATGTGAATTCAATTAGACATTGTTCTCCGATAATTAAATAATTCAAGAAGAAAGTTTTAGGTTCTGTATAAAACTTCAAAAATGACTGAAGTTTTCGCGGGCTTTCAGTAAGAAACACTTTAACTTACTGATCCGTTGGCGGATATGACTTAGTTTTGATTCAAATTTTATCCTTGTTGATGAGAAAAAAGTTACATGTAAAGATAATAAATCATTTTTGTGAAAATAATTTTTATGTCTGAAGCAAAATGTCTTGAGAAAAATTCCGTTTTAACAATTCGGTTAGAGGGGTTCCAAATAGCTGATAAATATTGTATGTGCCCTTTTAATCTCCTTCGAAGAATATTATATGCTTTGATACAAAATATAGGGTACATTTCCTCAATATTTTGCATCAAAGCTACTGCTTTTATATATATATCATAAATAGGAATATGTTTATCTAATAACTTTTGTATATGGAATAATTTTAATACATTTTTTCTTATGTTCACTATGGTGTATGTATGTGGAGATAAAACTATATAAATATATGCTTTCATTACGATAGATAAATTGTACAATACATTATTTGATTTCAAATGTTCGAAAAAATTGAAAAATGCAATATATAAGCTTTAATTTAAGGAATTAATTTTAACATGTTTTTGATTTTCTGTCTAATAATAAAACACATATTTATTAAACCTTCAATAAAATGCTATATGAAACTATTGTTTTAAGTACTTCAACAATATCAAATTATATTTATCTCATATTTAAAATTTTCGACGGATATCTGAACGCGTAAAATATATTATGCGCATTAGTTTTCCCCCATGTACCTAGAACTTGTTACAATTATTATTAATGATGATATCTTCAAATTTTCCTTAAAAAGTATAAATAAATAAAGAAAAGAAACGGGTGTAATTTGGAATTGAAAATTTGAGGTTTGAAATGAATTTTTCTGTGATATTTTTAAGAAAATGATTAAAAATTTTTCTTTAACAAATGTTTAAAGAGTTATTTTTCAAGATTGTTTGATATATATATATATATATGAACATTGCGTAAATATTTCTATATTTAAGCCTGAAGAAAGGTTGTTCTATTCATTTACGGAGTATATTACATATATTTATTAAATCACTCTCTAATTCTTAATTTAACTTGAAATATCACACTATAAGCTCAACATATGTTTAATATTTATGCAAAATTTCCAAAAGCTTGGATAAAAACTGAAAAATTAGTTTTAAAAATTCACATTCCCCTTAATTTTACTAATCATATAAACATATATTTAATAATTATTGCTGCTTATTAACGACCCCACCCAATAATAGAAACACCTCTCCAATATCGTTGCTCAGGGAATGAGATTTCAGGATGCATAAAGTTAATTGGATATGATTTTATCCACAAGTATTGCACTAAACACACTTTGAGGATCAACATTACAACAACAGCCGATTTCAGGAAGTTTACCAGTTTCTTTGCTAACTACCAGATCAAATTTCGCACCTATCTCCTACCTGCAGGCTAAGTGGTAAGAGGACTACCCAGCTTCTCAATTACTGACCTAGCTACCTATTACTTACAATATATATATATTAACAAATAAATATTTGCTGTAGTACTTATAAAAATTTATATTAAATTTCTATGTCATATCATTATTATGTTATTAATGTATTATCAAATTAGCTGTTTTCCTACGTAAGTATGTACATTTTAAAATTTATATTAAGGTATATTTTTTAACGTGTATAATGTAAATTGAGTGATGATTAAAGGAATTTTCTGTTTTATTATGTACTTTACAATAGATGACAAAATATTTCATAAGATAAACTACTACTCGTAATGTTAAACGGTGATAATTTCGTAAATCTTCGTTTTATATCGTAATAATAGAATGTTTTCAAAAGGAAATAAACATATACTTTGTAAAATTGGAATAAATATTTGTATTTTGTCGTTGTTTCAATTCATAATCGTAAACGTGACTATAAAATTCATTTGCTCCAATTTATGTGTATTGCAGATGAGGCGTGATTAAATAGCCATCGGCAGTGGGCGTATACCTCCCGAATAGAAAAGTAGAAAGAAATTCAGTCATTAATCGCATTAACTTCAACTTTATAATGAAAACGTATTTTTAAAAATGTTAAATAAATATATTATGAAATCGATCCTAATGCAAATTTTAGCTGTGATTCTTCAACAGATGAAACACATAAAATACTCATTCTTTTTAGGTGAAACATAAGAATTATTGAAGCGTTGAGGTGAGAACCGGATAAATTTATTCAATTTATTTTAAAATTTTTACTTAAGAATAAAAGGGCAAAGCGTAAAGTGCCAAAAGTTTAAACAGATAATGAATTGAAAAATTAAAGTTTGATTAATTTGAATTGCCTATTTGCCAATACAATTTTTTTCAGAAGCGTGGCGTAGTCTGATAGAAAACTGTCACTTAATTAAAAGAAAGTCAATATTTGCTTAGTTTTGTAGACATTCTACTGTCACTTTCAAACTGAAACACAAATATTTATCGAGATTATGCTTGATGCACAATTACGTTAGTCCTTAAAAGTAATTTGTTTGCTTCGATCCGCCCATTTTTATTATTAATCTCATTAAAATACAATTTATACTCGATAAATTTAAAAAAAAAAAAAAAAAAAAAAAATCCCCACTTCTTTTATAAAGGTAATTTCTTATTTTAAAGAAACAAGGTTAAAACACAATAATGAGTGTGTATTACATTTTTTATTACATGAATTATTTATTGAAAACGCGTATCTTACAATTTAGTTACTGCGTTTATTATATGCACAGCATGCATTATGTCAAATTTTTATTTTAAATTCTTAGCATAAAATAAGAAAAAAACTTTCATTATTATAAAAAGGGCACATCAATAATTTTTGTGATTCCGTATTTAACAGAATTATACATCGTTAAACGAAAACAATATCAAGCGAAAACTTTAGAACAAAGTGCTCATGCATACTACGCAACACACACAATATAACACTTACTTAATGTGTAACCTCCTTAAGAAAATAATCCCACCAGAGGTGGGAATCCAAAAATTGGTTAAGGCTCATTGAATTGTTCCTCTCCACGGTAATCTTAAGTAAAAAGCGAAAGATTAGCACGTTATATAAAGAAGTATGGTCCATATATTTTGTGGAGGCAAGGTATGCAGCTTGACGCCGTTGACCTCTGTCCAAATTTCTTGAAGATCGCATAACATTGACTTGATGTCACGCCTAAGTTGAAAAGATGAATAATAGTAAAGATGACAAAAAGGGAAGTACTCCCGGGACACAATTTGCATGGTGATGGTAAAATTAGATCTTAATTATACAAACAAAATAAATATTTCAAGAATTTACAATTGATGAAAAATTGATGAAATAGGAAAAGATAAAAATTGCTTATTCAAAAGGTTCCAGACTACACGGTTATTAAAAATAGGGAAAAATAAATATATGGGGGAAAATTTACAAACATGGGGAACCACGCAGATGGTTCCTGATGCGAGCCAAACACAGAAAAAAAGTAATGATTGATTATAAACACAACATAAACATTGGGTGGAATACAGAGTTAACAAGTTTTTGTTTATTCTAATTCTTTTAATTATGGCAAGGTCCACAAGGTGGCGCCATATGTTGAAATGCAGTAGAATTTGTTAATTGATTTGGAGAGTGAATAAAATTTAAAAATTAGGGAAGAGCCTGAACACAGATCTAGGCCTATGGAAATTTATAAGCTCATATGGGCTATAGTTTTCAAGGGCCTGGATTTCAGAATTTTTGATTTGAATTTTTTCGTAAAATCTGAAGGCCAGATATCTGATATATTGTGTGAGAGTGGGGAAGGATAAATTATTTCTAATTAAGTCATTTCTGAAATAAAACTCAGCGTTTGTAATTACTCGAAAAATTATGTTTTGTAGTGATTCAAGCATTTTCTTTTGAGCTATGCATGACAAGCGTCTAGAAACTGAGAATCTGAAAGAGTGACGTCACACACACTAATGCTAATTTTAGAAAAATCAAATGGCGCCATCTAATGGGGAAAAAGTGTATCAATGAGAGAGAATTTCATTTTTTACCGCTATTTTCAAACGATGGATATGAATAGTTCATATGATTTCTGTGCTAAAAAGGAAGACATTAAAATTCATGTGTGTAATGAGCATAACATTAGTCTTGAATATGAAGATTTAGAGTTCAATTCACTTGAAGAATTCGCAAAGTTTAAAGGAAATTTAAAAAAGAAACGAATTCACATTTCATCAAAGACTGTGGAGGAAGTAAAAAAAATAAAGTAGGTAGTCAACACTTTTATTTTGTGTGTAACTGCTGAAAACAGTGAGTTAATACTGAAAATAAAACGAAGAAAATTAATTTGTACTGCCCATCATCAATAAAGTTAACAGTGTCTTCAAATGGAAGTTGGAAAGTGCATTTTTGCAAAACGCACTTAGGACATAAAATGGAAAAGCATCTTGAGTGTCCTTTGTGCGATTTTACAGGGTTAAAAACAAATTTCTACTTCAGTTCCAAACACGATATTAGGGTTGAATATGATAATTTTTTATTTCCATCTATTGAAGAGTTTGAAGCTTAGTGTTGAAAAAGAAACAAAAGAATTTTATGTAAAAGATTGTGGAACTTCTGTATAGAATATCACTATTTCAGCTGTCTCAACAAAAGCTAAAATCCATGTTTTTTCAAATTCTTACTTAAAAAGTTTAAAATAAAATTTAGTCTAATTTTTATGAAAATTAATTTAAAATACATTTAAAATATTTTAACCATGTAATTAATTAATACACTTTTTTTAATATAAAGCCTTGTTATCATTAAGGAACATTGCAATATTTTAAAATTTAATAGTGGCTTCAAGATTTTCTTACAAGAATATTCCAGTTTAAGATTATTTCTTTTCATTTAATCAGAATAATTAAATCTACAATAAAATGAAGAAGTACTAAGAATATGCACAATTTAATGCAGTTTGTGTAAAACAATTTCAACACAAAAGGAATAAAAACCTATATTTTAACAATAATGTGTGTATCATGAGAGTCAATAAGGTAAATAATTGTCAATGTTTATTAAGAAATGTTTATGAAGAAACACTGTTTTTATTTTATCATAATGAAAACATTATTAACAAAGTGATTGCTAAGATACAACTTCCATGCTAATTTAAAAAAAATTCTCTTTTCTAATGCCTCACACTTAGCTAAATCAAAGTAAATTAATAAATTATTAATATGAGAGAGGAAAATTTATAAACAATTATATTTTACCATTAATATTTTTAACAAAAAAGTACACAATAAGATCATTTTAGGGCTCACTTGATAAAAATTAATCAATACAACACTTGTAAATTAAAACCTAATTTATGTTCAAAATAGATTTTATCCATATACCCAAAACATATGAATAGTTTGAATTCAATAATAAGTTTAGAATTACTATTATGAAACCAATGATAGAGAAAACTTATATTAATAATTTTGGCTCTACAGTTTTGATAACAAATCTTTAAAATAAAATTTTTTAAAGCTTTTTATAACTATAATACACTTTATTTTTAGATATATTTAGGTATTGATTTTAAAACTAGGTAAAAATATAAAAATACTTTTCATTATTGAGAGTAATGAGACTTGTTTGCTAAAGAAATTATAATCATAGATTTTTTGAATGAAAAATATTCTTAAACATCTTCGTGGATTTTTAATTCCTTAGTTTATTAAGGAATTAAATATCCATGAAAGATGATTAAGAATGTTTTTTCATAACTAATATACTGAATTTGTAGCTTAAATTAATTATACATGTTCCTCAAAAATTTTCGAACATTTTTTTCAATGACACCTAATAAAGAATGACCAAACACAAATAAAATTTAAAAAATACATGCAATACTTTATATTAGTATGTAATTATATCTACTAAAACAAACAATAAAAATTGGTACTTTTTTAAATCAAAGAATTTTTAATGATAATAAAATTTTAACTAGTTGATGTAAGAAACATTTAACATTCTGAATTATAATTTTAAATCAGGTTATTTTATATAAAATTAAATAAAAATAATTACATGTATGTTAAAATAATAAGTAATGGTTGTACAGTAGAAGTCCGATAATCCGGCACGTTCGGGACCGGCTCGGTGCCGGACTACCGAAAATTCCGGTCTATCGGATGGTAATTATAAGAACAATAGGTTAATAATTAAACTACAAATACAGTATGCAAATACATACAACAAAGTTTATTTTACATTTCATATAATGTATGTACATGTACTGTAAAACATATTTCACTTAGATTTAAAAAAGTCATGAATGTCTTTTTGTTTTCTTGACTTTTGGAGTTTAGTTTAAAATTTATTTCTAATGATATGGAAATCAATAATTTCTGAAGCACTGTACTAGCCTCAGCAAAAGAGATAAACTTATTTAGTAATGTTGCAGCTTCTACCCAGCTGATTTTTCCTTTTCTTCCATTTCGGCATTTGAGCCACTTTATTTAGGCTTAGGTTTTGAAAACATGGTCACCCTGTGTACAGTTAGAACGAAAATCACTTTTTTTATAAACAGTTTCAAAAGTTACGTTTACTATTGACTAACCGGCCGCTAATTGTTTCCGAACAATACCGAGCGCTTCCGGATGATCTCGAACCACCCAGAAAACTTCCGAATAGCTTTCGAGCGTTTTTATTTCCTTTACAGACATACTTTGGGAGAAAACCAAAATTTTTACAATTTTCCGGAGCGATGCCGGACTATCGGGCATTCCGGACTGTTGGATGCCGGATTAATGGACTTCTACTGTACAAAGCACCTCTTTTTCTTCAGATTAGTCATTTTAAACGTTTTTCTCACATTTTTCCCCCACTAGATAGCGATATTTGATTTTTTTCTTTTCCTAAAATTCGCGTATGTATGTGACGTCACTCTTTCAGATTCTCAGTTTCTAGAAACTTGTCTATGCATGCCCCACTCTAGATAGGAGCAGCATAAGTTAACTCACGTGAAGAAATGAATTAATAGTATTTTTTTATTTAATTTCAGACAACTGTGTGCCTGCCCGAAGGCATCTACACATTCATCGGAATTATCCAGGTCGCAAATTATTAAATTGAGATTAGATTATCAATTTGAGTTAGAAGATTAGGCAAAAGCCTTGGATATAATTGCATCTGACATAAAGAAAGCTGCAATTGGTCGGACTTGATTATCCCCAGGAAGATTGTGCGCTTCAAAAAGGTGATTAATATTTCCTGCTCGGCACTTGGTTGCTTGTTTATAAAAGCTGATATTTAATTTGGCTATGTGCTCGGTTAAATTTTCAAGCTTAAGATCTTTTCGGATGTTTTTATTTCTGATGTAATATGGTGCATTTACCATGTACCGGGGCATTTTGTTCTGCATGGTATTCAGGATATTGGCGTCAACTTGAGTA
>JAPDSC010156144.1:0-14727 GCA_026290005.1 Latrodectus geometricus
AAATGGAAGAACTAACTTCAAATTAAATGTTGTTTTTAAAAAAAATTTCTTGTTATAATCAAATTGCAAATTTTATCTTTCTTTATATATATATATATATATATATATATATACCAACTAAGATTATAAACTCAACAGACTACCCTAAAATTTAAACTACACTCTGACGAGATCAACATCTGAGCTTGGATTCTTTTCTTTACAGCACAACAATATAAAATCACTGGATTAAAAAAAATCAGCATTCTCTGGTTGACCATAATGAAATATCCTGCTCTATATGATAGTCAGATTTTTTTCACCACCAGTCTATGGGAACTTTCCAAATTTCGATAAAAAAAGAAGACAAATTTAATTAATACTAAAAGTTTTAAATTTATATCAAAGCTCTTATAAATGGTATAAAAACATAATACTTAAATGCTCGAGTAAAAAGTGATAAAATGAAAAAATATGATACCTTTTCTTCTTATACAAATTTATATAATTTACATAATAATAACCCAAATTATTTCATGTTTTCATTTTACCTTGATTCTATCCGAATACGATTATTATTTTAAAAATATCATCTCGTATTCTAACAGACAAAAGTTGTAATGCATTTGAACTTAACCTTCCGGGAGGAACATAATACTAATAACATTTGTGCCGTATACATGTGTCACAAGAATAGAATCCCGAAAAACTCCCAAGTACTCATCTTGATAGACAAATTTAACACCTATTGTTCAACGATGCCTGGAATTGAACACAGAATCTTCCACTGCGAATAATGCAGTCTAATATGTACCCAATATATTAAAAATCAGAACATTATTAACAAATGGAAAAAATAATTGTTAAAAATGATTTGAGATGATTCACTTATTAAGCTCTTAAACGATAATTTAGTAATTTTACAATTGAGTAATTAAATATTGTGGAAGCATTTTATAAAATAATTTGATTTAGACATTGCTGTCGACTTTCGTCTCTCCTGGATCAGATCTTGACATCGATCTGTAATTACACTTGAATATTCTCTAACCTCTACATTATATATATAAATCTGATCAGTAAAATTACTATGTCAACTAGATATATCCTGTTTTCTTCCTCTCTCTTTCAGCTATTCAAATTCGAGTCTTTTAAACTCTTTTTTAAATTCAAACTGTTAAACTAGGCACTATGTAAACCATTTACTCTAAGCAGCCAACCAGGCTTAATATTATTTTTAGTTTTCATTATTGAAAATTCAAAATAGTCAGCTGAATACTTAAAATTATTTTTTTCATAATTTTTGTCAGTCAGTATAATTAATAAATTATTTGAAACAATAAAATTTATCAATGCTTGTAAATATATAACGTACTGAATATTTACTTACATATTTTATTTCTTAAAGTATATTAATTGAGAATTTGTGCAATTTTTTAAACATATTTAATCAAATTTCATTTTATAGTATTTAATCTGATATCATATACTTTACTTTCAGTAAAGCTATAATTAACTAAATATATTGATATTAAATAATTAATTAATAATTATTATTAATATATTTTGTTAATTATAGTATTATTATTGAAAGTTAAATGATATAACAAGATCAAATACTTAAATAAAATTTGCTGAAATGAGTTTAAATAATAATTAACTAAAAATAATTGCTAAAATTTAAAATAAATTATCTCAATACTGATTAACGCACATTGATTTTAATTTGTAACCATTTATACTAATAAAATTTATATTAATTTTATTTTAAATATAAATTAATCAACAAAATTAACATCCATTCATTCATTTAATCGTAAAATGCACACTTCAATAATTCAGTTAAGTGAAGATTCCTAATAAAAATTAAGACACTATATATACACTATGTGTAATATTGGTTATCTCTTCAAACCATAATTAAATAATACTAATTAAATAGGATAAAAATATGGTCACTGCTTTGATTTTGGATGAATTTTAATTTTTTAATGAATGTTCTTTCAATTGGTGTTATACTTTATTATAGTTGGGAATCATTATAAATCCCAACGCATTTTCCTCAACAATTATTTATACTTCGGATTTATATGAATTTCAATTTGCCTGTGAGAACAAGACCAGATTATTCTCCAGGAAAAACCGATAAGACGCACGTACTTACTCCTGAGAAACTTTATCTACCTTATCCTTCGCCCTAAATAACAACACGTCGCCGTGTCCTCCGACCTTATCCTTATCACCACTGTGTAAACAGATCCGAAACTTATCGGCTCTTTATATTGTGTTTCAAGTTGCACTTTCCATACAACGGTTTTCCCAGGAATAACACACTGGGCAATATGTCATCGCCGCTGTAGGTTTTATTGCGCCGGATTTGGACGGTCATTACTTATTTGCGCGGGTTTCCGGTTGAAAGTGCTGACAAGTGGGGGGTGAGCGCAGAGATTTAACGCAGGAAGCGGCGGAAATCTCCTCACCTTTGTTTTGGTTATCGGAGCTGCAGGTGCGTATCGGAAACATTGGTGTGAACTGCTTTGAAATTCGCGATCTCCCATTTGTAAAGGATGCGATGAAATACATTTGGATTTCTCACATATTACTACATCATTTGAATGTTTTTAAACATGTAAAATTTGGAAAAACCACAAATATATAAATAAATATAAAAGTGTTAAATGTAACACACACCCCTTCTTTTGAGATCAAATATACTGGCTTCTAATAATACATTTTCCTACATTTATTTAATAATTTTATTTTATAACAGATCTGGCTCCGAAGTCCTTATGCGATCTAAATCAATATTAAACAAATGATATTTCTATTACATTACGACTTACGACTATGACATTGAGTTAAATCCCACACATCGTTAACGAAGTGGCAGCAAAATGGTTAGAGACCCGGCCTTTTTCTTTCAAAAGTTCGATTTCTATTTTGGATGTGGATATTTGTTAAGGTTCAGAATCTACTTTACGCTGTAAGCTCCAGTTGAATTAGATAAGATTAAGAATGCAAAAAGTGTCACTACAGATCTATAAAATTCAACAAATTAATCAACAAATAACACCATTAAAGTGCTTCAAAGAGCTATTTAATAATTAAGATAAATTTTTAAAAGATGAATCTTTAAAAAATTAGATTTCTTTATATAATTATTATTCAATGATTTTAATATATACCTTATATGAAACAAAATTTCTCTACGTCACAAGATAAATTTTCTGCAGGTTAATTGCAAAACCAAATTAAATTAAAATAAAAAATTAACAATTAAAATAGATCAATTACATGGTTAAGGTTAAAAAAAAAACACATTATACACAAAAATACTATATTTTTTTATTTTCATTGTTAAAGACATATTTTTCGATGATAATATAGGATGATTTAAAATTTAAATTAAGAAGTTAAAGTTACTTTTTTTCTGTACTTGAGAACAACAAACTCTTAAATTTGCTAAGGACGCTAAAAACCTTAATTACAACATTACTGCTTAAAAGCAGCCATGTTGCCGCATAACACAGTGGTATGTCAATTTGTTGCTGTAACAAATACATTGTTAAAGTATAATAGAACCTAATTAAGAAATGTAATAAATCCATTTTTCTTTGATTTTTAGGTTTTATATTATTTTACAAGATAGCCATTCATGTATTAAATTGCTTTTCGTGTAATATAAGTTCTATAAGTTATTACATTTTGTGCCTATGTGCTACATAAATTAAACATGATATACTTTCTCAGTTTTTCAAATACAGCATGTAAACATTGATGTCAAAAGTTTGGAAATAGGTTTTTACGTCAAGGTCATTCCATGACCAAAGAATGATTTAAAGTTAGAACAGTGAGAGTTTCCATTAGTATATCAAACTTTACTTGAACACAGATTTTTACAACCTAAACTAAATCACTGTGATTAATAACGACAACATAGCATATTTTTTTAGCATTCTTTTCAAGAGGAACATGATGTTCCCATTAATCATGGATAGCAAAATAAAAGATTAGACATTGCTAACGATATCTGGTGCAAACTCACCAGAACTAACTTCTGCAATGAATCATACCTTTTACTTTCAAGGACTTCACTTACTGTCCTAACAAATTCTTTGTAAAGAAGGCTACTTTCTCTCCAATAAATATCAGATTGAGGGGCCTCTTTCGGATACGTTCAGAAAGATAAAACAAAAATAAGAGAAGGGGGACCCCAACGCATGCAACAAAAAAGGCGTCTCATGCATTAATGTAACAGAAGCGGTAGCAGCAATTTAACAAAATCATTTCCTTCTCTAACGGCGAGAAAGGGAGGGTTGACCAAGAAAAAAAAAGGACTTTTTTGTCGCTTTTATGTGAATCCACGGTCGCCTCCTAGAAATTGAAAAATCGCTGACCTAACTGCAAGGACCCATCGTCTGTGACACGCCCACCCCGGATGAGGAGAGGGGTGGACGGAGGTGTTGGAAGACCCTGACATTGGGAGGGATTGATTGGGTCATGAGAAATATGGGTTGACTATCAGAAAAAGAGCGGGAAAGTGACTTTTACTAGGATTTCGGAGACTTGTACTCATCTATTAAGTGGCAACGGACGTTGAACTTTTTTTTCTTTTCATTTCCAACTCTTTGTAGCAGTTGATAGTAACAAAATATTGGCTTATATAATATATGATAATAACAAAACATTGACTTTTATTTTCTCATAGTATGAACATTATTTTTTAAAACCTACCTAATGAATATCAAATATATACTTTCCGGACAAAAATAAATTTAGTAACGATATGGGCAGATGTAAATGAAGAAAAGTATTATGTGATTTTCATAGATTGAAAACATTACCAGACAATGACATTTGATTTCTAGAATTCTTGAAATTTTAAAATTGGTTTAACGGCAGAGGAATACTGATTTAATTGTGATCAATGATTTGAAACATAACATGAGAAATGCAAGAGTATACTATGTGTGTTTTTAACATTCGCAGAAAACTACACCAATCATTCAAACGAAGATTTCCTAACAGGAATAAACTAAATAAGGAAAACTGGAAAAGAGAAATGACATTGTGCCTTTAATATATTTCTTCCCAAAATATCATTAATTTAAATCTTTACATTAACTAATATCTAGTATTGGAGTTAAGTATTAGTTTTAAGTTAATATTTTGTAAACTAGAATTTATCTGCAGTTTAAAAATCATTTAAAATTACAACAAGCAGCTGCAACGGGAATTGAACTCGCAGACGTTTAACTGAAGATCAGATTTTTAACTCAGTTTTTATTGATTCAGCTGATCATTAAAATAATTTGGTATTATCACTCACTCATTACAAGACATTTCTAATGATTCAACTATAACAGCTTATTAATATGAAAAAACTGAATGTCTTAAAGTATATATAAATTTAATGTATTTCCTATTAACTTATTAGATCGGATTCCTTAACTGTTTTTGCTGTAAAGTTAAGAGAATATATATAGAGAGAGAATCTTTTTATTTCGTTTTTATCACTTAAAAAGGAAAGTCTCAGCTAAATGTGAATGACATATTTTGAACAGATGGCCTTCAGATTGAGGAATATATATTTCATATCTCCGCTGATACGATTCAATCAAGTAAGTGCTTTTAGAGGGGGTAGCTAAGCGACATCTATTAATAATATTCTTCAACAGTATGGATCTATGATCCAGAACGGTGCGCACCACTCGCTTTGAAAAAAACTTCCACACCTCTTATCCAGTGACATTTGGCGACGAAATCTTTTAACAACGAGTCTGTTTGGCGACACTCATAAAATTCCCTCCTAAGGCAAGAAGATTTGAAAATTCTTCGCCAACCACTATGGTGGAAAATTTATTTTCTGTTTTCGTCTTATGTAACTATGAAAAAAGTATATAAAATCAATATAATGACAAGGAAATAATAAAAATTATATCAAAAGAATACTTTAGACATTCTTCTTAGCAATAAAAAGGAGGATGCAAAAGTTGGAATAAGTACTATTTTTGTTAGAGTTACTTAAACCGAAAATCAAAGAAATCATGCTACGATATGCTTTCTGTTAATGGTCTTTATTTTTTCAATATGTTAAGAAATACAAATTCAAAATTATAAGAAAACTTGTAGGTTTTTCAATTAAAAATTAAATTTTGAAATATCTTTTATATTCGTTTAGGAAATGCGCTTTAAATTTCACAGTTTTGTTTGCGGCTCCACGCTTCCTTTATTTATTTTTGCTAAACAGAGCTAATTAGATCAGGACCCATAGTTTAACATGATCTCTGAAATTCGTCAAACATTTGTGTCTGATGTGACAATCGATCCTACGAACAGTTAAATGAAGACTAAAGTAAGATTTTACAGGACATAATATAACTACATTTAGAGATTCCTTTTTGCGCCCTAAGATTATTGAGGCTTTTATAGGACAAGCATAACATTTTAATATCATTAAATAAAAAAAAATCTTATGAAATTTATTCTTTAAATAATGATTAAAAATAAATTAAATTTTTTAATTAAATTACTGAATCATTAGAAATAAAATTTCAAAATTTATTTTTCTTTCTTAATTAAGTTATGCATTTGAATGTCTTTCTGTAATATCTATGAAACTTATGAAGTTCTATAAACAGACAACAGTTCAACCAATTAGATCATTAATTTTTAAAAGTTTACCTTCATTAGTCTCTAAACTTTAATGAGCTTAACATTCTGGTTCATTAAAATAAGAAAAACGTTTTAGGAATAAAATAATAAATCACTTAATGAAACAAAGAATAAATGAGGCCTAAAATTCAAAGCCAATTTGTGAATTTATGGCAAATTCCGATACGAAAAATCGACTTCATTTATTTTATCATAAATTAAATTTTATGTAAATTAGATGCTCTTATTAATAAATTTATCTCTAAACATAACTTACATCAAAATAAATAAAGTACACAACCCCATACAATTATTAATACATTACAAATATACCGGTGTTAATAAATTATACCATGGAGGCAAAGACAGCTACGTGAGGAATGGTGACGAACTCATATTCAGATGGTACCAGGTTCGAACCTGATTTGATGAAAGTCGTACTGCTGAAATGCATTATAATTTTCAAATAATAAAAAGGATTATTATTCCTTCCTTTGCGATGTGCTATGAAAAGAAGAAGATACCCAGCTCAGGTGTCGGTCTCGTCACATGATCACCATTTAAAATAACTAGACTCTTAACTATATCTGTGACCTTAGTATGTATAAATAAAAATACAATCTAATAAATCACATTTACTATAAAATAAATAAATTTTTGTTTTTCTTTTTATATATTTCTTTTTGTAATAAATGAGATATTTGTAACGTTTTCAATATACATTGAGCAAACTAGGATAATTTTTAAATCAGTTTTCCTATAGATAAATTTATTCTAATATCTTACGGTTTTAATTCGATCCAATGTTTAGTAAAAGTTACTTTTAGATTACTGAATAAACTCGTGCCAATAAAAGTGGGTTATCTCTCTCTCTTTAATGACTGGAATCTACCATTTGTTGGATATGTCAATATAATATCAAGAATTGGTGTATAAAAATAACTCAAATGTAACCAATGCATAACTAATGCTTCGTTGCCAAGCGTTTTGTAATGGTTATTGTTATGAAAGGTTAGAAGAACTGGCTATATGTATAATGTTAACCTTGGTGCATGGTTATATATAAAATCTTAGTTTCTTCTTTCTTTCTCTTCTTCTTTTTCTTTTTTTTTTCTTTTTCTTTTTTTTTTTCTTTTTTTTTTTTTTTTTGATCACACATCAATTTTTATTTCATTAATTATTTGCGAGCTTGTAAAATAACCCTCATTCCTCACTACTTTATTATTTGTTTCAATGTTTTCAATAAAATACATAAAGCTCAAGCACTTTATAGTCTAATTTCTTATTATTAAATTATAATAATTATAATATTATTGATAAATAATAATTATAAAATTATAATTCAATTTAATAATTATAATTTTTTTTATTATTTAGAAAGGAAAAAAAATTTGACAAATGATTTAGTTTGAAAGCTGTTTAGAAGCTTCTTAATATCCACGCCATATTATTGTCTTCTAATTTACATTATTAAATGGTTATATTTCATTGTGAGTGCAATTTAAAATGATGGAAAACTCACAAGCACCTACACTGATATAGAAATGTATGTAATTAGTAAGAAACGTATCAATACCTATCGTTTCTTACCAGCAATCGCTAGTATCAAACGTAGATTCTTCTATTCATAAATCTAAGCTTCAACTGTTAGGTAAAAGTGGATTATGGAGGGATTAAAAATATGTGGTAAAAATATACATAACACGAAACGTACACATTAATTTTATCTCTAATTATTTAAATTAAAAGAAAATGTTCTCTATCGTTTTTGTTCCTCTTAAAAATTAAATTTGATATGTATCAGAAACGATTTTCTTTTTGTTATTTTCGTCTTTTAGACTTTACCGTGGCTTGGAGGTAGAAATATCGTTTCTAGAATGAAATATCTCAGGTTCGATTCTAGCAATAATAAACCATGTTGCATTCCTATTTAATTTAACGTGAAATGTTTTCCAGCTGGTTAGTGGCGGGTTTTAAATGTTTCCAACCTACAACTTTTAGTTTACACTTTTTGTGATGTTGATTAAATCTCCTTTTTACTATTAATATTTTAATTTTAAGCACCACATTTTTCTTAGTTATTTACAATATATTTGAAAAGTACTCTGAACATTATAGAAAAATTATTTATGTTTTATTGAATTAAAGAATTTTTTATATTGTGTTATCACTCTGATTATAAAATCGGTTTTCTAAAAAGTTTATTGTAAATTAAATAAAAATCGATAATTTTTAGACTAATTTATAAAATATCTTGAAGTGGAAAGCATTTTTTTTTAAAATTATAAAATTATGAGCAAATATTTTATGATATTGTGTATGAATTTAAACTTAAAACAAATGAAGATATTTAATTGATTCTTAATAAGTTCTACAGATTTTGGCTCTTAGATATTTCTTTTACCGATACTTTTTAATTAATTAAAAGAAATTGAATCTAGAAGTACATTTGAATTCTCTTTGTTCATCGAAAATTGTATTTTTTAATTAATAAAACAAACATTAACTAGCATAATATACATTGAACAGGTCAATGTACTCACTTTTTTGCAATTGGCAATGCCAATACTTTTGAGTTTACCAATAACCTTCACTTTTGGGTTAAAAGTTTTACAATAACGTGTAACATATTAATAATTAAGCGTCAGACCCTCGATGATAGAGTTACACAATTCTAGCCTACACAATTCTAGACGATACGGATACTATCTCTGTAAAAAGAAAAATTATTCAAGATTAATCATTTTGCTCACTTATTATAGGAACTGAAGTAAAAGTGCTTAATTTTAATCATTTTCACACTTGGTTTCTTTTTGGCAGCAACTGCAAGTTCAATGTCTCAACTCGAGTGTCCCCAACTTAAGTGAGGCCAAAAATTATGTTCTAGCAGTCACGTAGTTACAATTATCCTTGGAAGAATCATGGCTTTTACATGTCCATTCATTGAACTTTGTCATTGCAAATGAATTAAAAAACATTCTTGTAAATTCCATTAAGAATTGCTTGCCGTTCAAAAAAAGAATCGCTTGCTCGTTTCTTTTAGCCATATAAAAAAAAAAAAAAAAAAAAAAACGTCAACTAGGTTAATTACTCATTATGTTTATAAGAAATGTTTGAAAGTATTGCTAATATACACGGATTATATATATATATATATATATATATATATATATATATATATATATATTGAAAAATTTCGGAAATACTACAAGTTTCTGCATTTAAATTGAAATACTGAAAGTCTAATAGCCTTATTAAACAAAAGGAATTCAATAAATCCAATAAATAAAGACAAAATAAGAATAAAATTTATCTTTGAAATACAAACAATTATGTGTGAACAATTTATTTAATAGCTTTCTGAAATGTTAACATCATAAAAAAACTTGTTAAAATATATCATACTTAAATATTCAAAAGCAGAAATAGGAATAACTTATAACTTAAATTATCTCTTTTTTCTTTTCTCATATTAGACTAATAAGGAAATTAGCCTCAGAAGTAGACCACACTCAGAATAGGCTGAGCTTCTACTGAAAATGTTAACTCGCGAATGCGTCTAACTTAGAAGAGTTAAAAGTTGTGAACAGGCTTAGCCTGTAAACGAGGAACGCTACGTAAATTAGTAATTTTCTCTCCATGCTGAGTTATTAGGAAGATTAAGTAAAGGAAACTATCATCATATAGAGAATATGATGAGTACTGTATACTTTGAGAATGCAAAATATTTAGAGAGCGTGCCATTTATATTTACAAGAAATCAGATAGCATATCCACTAAACAATGAAAGTTGCACTTACTAGCTGCTTTCATGTTGAATCATACATGAATTACTTTTTACTCAGGTTAAAAAAAAACTTCTGATAAAATAATCGCAATGACTTTTATAGTACGAGAAATTCTTTAATTTAGAACAAGCTGTACTTAAATATAATCCAATTTAGAGAAGATTCTTTATCCAACCTTACAAAAAAAACTCGTTTTACACTAATTTGATACACGTGTTCAGACAAGTCTGGCAATCGTAAAAGGAAAAATCCACGGTTATGTGGGCTCGCTGACTTTTCTGGTAAGTGGTAACGTTTAATTTCCATCGTTATGCAATCCATCACGGTGTACTTAGCAGAGATAACGAAAGACGTAATCCACACACGCGTTCCAACATGAAAAAAATGAACTCTTGTAGCAATGAAAAGAACATTTCTCAGGAATTAAGTCAACTGAGTGATTTTTTTCCCCTCAATTTTTCCCCATGCATTTGAATTTCAGTCTTTATCATGACAGTGGCAATCGTACTTCTCATAACTTAACTTCATAAAAAATTTCTTCTCTTAAGAGCTGTCAACAATTGAATAATCCATCGAAGTAATGCTTGAGGGTCGAAAATTCACCTACCGGTTGTGGTTTTGTCAATTTGATTAAAAAAATTTCCTTTAATATCTTAATTGCACCTTTATTTTTACATACATTTGTTTGTGTGAATTGTTCATTCTGTTATAGGGAAAATGATTATATTTTAAGACATTTGCAAATAAAATTTGAATAAGAATACATACATATATATATATATATATATACTGTCAGTAAATACATTTATAATCATGGTAAAGGAGGAAGTTTAAATAATATATAATAACAAAATTATGTATATATATATATATACAAAGTATGATATTTTGCAAAAAATATGAACAACATTTATCTTAAGTTTCGAAACATAGCAGATGGAGGAAAATATCTGAGTACAAATACTGAGTACTTATATACATTGATACAAAAGTAACATTTTTTAATTCAAAAAAAGAGCTAGCAAAGAGAAATTAGAGTTGTGAAACCTATTCCTACAACACATTATTAACTGTTGTTAGGCAGCAATTAATCAATGTATGTAAGTAGATTAGCTTAGAACGATAAATTTAGAGCGGTTACTTACTTTGCTGAACGAAAGACAAATATAGACAATCACATAGAAATTTTGTACCGTATTCAATTAAATATACCATCTTTACTCATGCTCATCATGTGTGTTAGCATCTGAACAGGAATCCATTTTATCTCACCACTACTCTATCAGGAAACGAAATTTACAAATCTTTTGATATGCATGGGCCTATCGAGAGAGGTCAGCTAACGAACCGGAAAATATCTGGACACGAATGTCCTTCCCTCTCAAGTTGTAGTGGGCTCTTCGAAAATATAGGCTCTATTTAATTGGTATTTATAAACAGAGGAATTACATTTTCTAAGTAATCTATATGAAATAAATGCATTTCTAAGCAATATTTGTAAATGTGATTATTTAAAATATTTTATAAAATTATTTTTATTATGTATTATTCTAGTAAATTTGAAATAGCCATTTTATATAAAATGTGAAATGGATTGATTAAGATGTAAGAAATAAATTCCATTTATTAACAGTTTTAAGACGAATTTTTTATTCAAACTAGTAGAATTAAAAAAAAACACAATATTTATGAATGTATACTACAAATTCAGTCAAAAGTAAATTGTTTTACGTACTGCAGGAATATTATAATTAAAATTTAGTTTAATTAATAAACATTTCAGCCTTTTGATCCATATACTTATGAATATCAGATTTCGTAATATTTATAAAACATTTTATTTAATTATATCAGAATGTTTATTGCCATACTGTAATAAATTAAAATCCAGTATGATCGCGATTTATTAAATTTTATAAACCAAACAATAAATTCCCTTAGTAAGAAAGATTGTTTCTTTAGTTTCAACAGGGGAGGCAAATAAAATGAACATAATTCGAAAGCATAAAGCTCGAAAACACATTTTCTAGATTCAATATATTTCTGAGTACTCTTTTGACTACATCTAAATAAATTACATTAAACTGGAACAGTGAAACAAATTTCACTTTCAGTTTGCTCTAAATTTCTATTTTAAGAAAAGTTTGAAATTAAGTTTACAATTTGTAACTTTAGTTAAATGTAAGGATAATTTCAGTTAAAATTATATGTTTAAAATAAACTAATATTATTTAAATATATGATTATTTGAACATAACTGTTTTGAATGAGGAAAAACATTATTTATAAAAACGTGAACTAAAATTAGAATTTCTTTATTTTAAACAAAATAAGAGATATATTCTAAATTAAAAATATAGTAAATACAAGAAAATAATGATAAAAATTAATAAGAATTTAATGAATGCTATTACATTGTATTAGATATAAATTTAAAAAATATTTCTGGTGTTCAATATATATATATATATATATATATATATATATATATCCATTTGTGTGTATGTATGTACTCTTGTAAAATTTTCATTTAATACTCTTTAAAGAAACTGATGCATTTTCCCATTATAATTCACTGATATTTACGGTACATTAAACATAATATCAAACGACTTTTAATCAATTATTTTGCCACACTGGAAGCCCAACAAGAATATATCAAATTTCTAATTAAACGTTTCTTTTTTGCAAAAAAAAACTCTTATAGACAGATATATGACCCGAAATTAATAAGCCATACCTCAAAAGTTCCAAACCTACTACGAGATGAAAGCCCTACCTTTTCCCAAGGAGGAAGAGGCTAAGGACCCGATGACTCAAAAAATGTTTCTATTCCTCTTGAGCAGATAAGGTTACAAGAAGGTTCATGTATTTTACAAAGTTGGGGCTTATCTTTCAAGAGAAAGAGGGGCTTGGCCCCTGCTCGTCGCAGGTGCCCTGCTCTGGTCCTTCCTGCTGTTTGTGTATACAAGGCTGGTGCTGATAGGTTGGCAAAGACATTGACAGCTTTAATAGCGCCGAAACTGGTGACAGATTTGTACAAGTTGAATATCCTCTGTGAGAATGAGTGCCACAAATTATTTTTGGCGATGATTTCAGAACTTGTAAAATTCTAAATAGATAAAGTACATGAAAAAATATTTTTTTTCGGTTAAAAAACGTGTTGAAAGAAATTGTAAAAGAAGTCGTATTTCCTCAAGGAAGTTTGAACAATTCCTCCATAATTTCAATATAGTTATGTCATATATTTTTTAAAGTACAGTTTTTATTCATCTAATTATGATTGTTAAAATTCTACTCTTTTTTGATAGACTTGTATACATATATATATATGTATGTATGTATGAATGTAAGTATGTACTCATGTGTGTCATGAACAGTTATTACATGATTAATAAACCAAGGTTGAACTATTTTACCAATTTGATTGTTTAGCTATAATTAAGTACATAAATAATTGAGCTCGTTTTGTGATTTCATCTTACCTATTCTGCGTGACTCTTAACACATAATTTTCTTAATCGGAAAATTCTAAATAGAAAATAAGACATATGTACTGCGCAAAACAATTATCCCATTCGAGACATTTTTGTAATCTGATAATAACACGTGCTCTATCGGAAATTAAAAATACATACTCTACGTGTTATTAAATGTTTCACTCTCGACGTATATCAAAATCCATCCCTTAAAGGAAATTAATACTAGAAAAATTTAAGACAAATTTTAATCATCAATTTAAATGTTCTCCACGTAAGACATTTTTCAGTCAATAAATTGGGAAATTTAAATTAAATCAGTTCTCCTCTTTGTTATTAAAAACAAATTTCGATTTTTCAATGCTTCTTCTGTCTTTCTCTGCGAAATTAATTTGCTTCGATTATTATTGTAAGTTTATCAAAACATGGGGATTAATTAAGTCGTGTCAACAGTTTTCAGTCGACCCTGATTTAGTATAAAAATGAGAATTCCCTTGATTAAAAAATAACAAAAGACCAATGAAATGTTAAATAACGTGATTTAAAGTGCAGTACGAAACCTGTTATATCGGTGAGTTTCAGTATACCTAACGTTTTCCAATGTCTTGCATCTATTTCCCATTATTGCATATTTATATAAAAATTTCTTTTCAAAGCATTTTTGATGAGAACTAATTTTAAAAATTTTAATGGAATTCAATATTCAAAAAAATGCCATTTATGATTTATATTAGAATTACTAAATGGGGAATATATATATATATATATATATATATATATATATATATATATATATATATATATATATATATATATATATATATATA
>JAPDSC010156144.1:14737-50383 GCA_026290005.1 Latrodectus geometricus
ATATATATATATATATATATATATATATATATATATATATATATATAACATTTGAATTTAGTCAGAATATTTTTTAATAAAAGAGAGGAGAATTGTAGAGCATTATGTATAATCAGTTATGTAAAGCATCTTATGAAACTTATCTTATGTAAAGCATCTTATTACAATAAAATTATTTTTACTATATTTAATAATTCATTGAGCCTTACTCAAGAAATATTGATATTAATTGATCATATTAATATTTTGTTAATTTAAATTCCATACTTTCTCATGCATTAACATTAACACTATTATAGTATATTTATGTATGTAGAAATTCAAATATTCGATAGTAAATTCTTTTGAATGTAAAATATTTCAATTTATAGTTGTATTTTAAGAATTCAATGCGTTAACACTTTTTGAATTTTTTTTAATATTGCTAGTGCTGTAGTATTATTTTTACAAAAATAATCTGTAATGAATTGATTATGTACTAAACATAATCAAACTGTTTTATCGATCTCAATTCAATTTATAATGAAAATGAGAAAGAAATAATTCAGTAGTTTAATGACTGGAATTACCAAAAAAAAAAAAAAAAAAAAAAAAAAAAGCCAATTTAAAATTGAATATAATTTAAATTTGAATTTCATAAGATTCCCTTAATAACCTAAATAATGGTAGTAAAAGCACTATAACTGTAACAATATAATAATTGAAATAAAATATTACCCATGCATCATTAATACGAAAGTATAAAACAAAAATATTGGCAACCAAATTAATGATATTATTCTAATTACAGAAAAATATCTCATATTTTTTTTTAAATTCTAAAAAATAAAGAAATTTTTTAAATTTCGAAGAGCATCCACTGCATTTCTTACGTACTTTTAAAATCATTTTTTATTAACTAAGATTTTAGTTTGATTTATTTAGAAATAATCATTTATTACTTTTGAAAAAAAATCTGTCCTCCAATGTTGGCAACTGGAAATGATTTGTAGAAGATAAGTTTGGGCGAGATATTAAAATATGGCGAAAGTTACTATCAAAAAATCCGTTGAAATTCAATTCATCACAAGTTCTTTTTGTACAAATAATAATAACTTTGATCACTCTATTTTCAATCAGGGATGATTTTATTTTTCAAATGAAACCAATAAATATTTAATTGATGATGTTTTTGAATTGGTATATAATAAATTGAAATATTTAATCTCTGAGCTTAAATTTATACATTTTAATCATATCGTCTGGCTTTATTTAATATACAAACAATAATGTAAAATAATACTGACAATAAATATAACACATTGGATATATTTAAAATAGGTGCTCTTATAACTTACAAAATTCAGTAAATCATAATTTTACATAATTTGTTTATTCTTTATACAAATTCATTTTTTCTTTATCTTAAAACAGACAAATAAAAGCAATATGATGTTAAATAATAGCTTAAAATTTGGAGTGAGCAAATGCTTCCCGGTATTATCGGTAATTTATATTTCTTATAAAAATATGTAAATATTTCATTGAGTCTTACATTTCATGTAGAAATTCGTTTGCATTTTATTATAATGTTTCACATAATCTAAAAATACTCGATATCTATTATCAATTTGTACGAATAACCTCTGTAAGCAATAAAAGCACCGGAAATAAATATTATACTAAAACTAAACATTTAATTTCTTTTTTAAATACTTATAAATAGTCTAAATTAAATCATGACTAATTTTTTTGTTGTGTAAATTTCTGAGAATATCCAGTTTAGTACATTGATTGGCAGAATTTTTAAAGTAATTCTGTTTTATGTGAAATAATTTGTTTGCATCAAAAAATTTAGTTTTATTTATATCATAAAAAATACTTGTTGACATACATATGTCTAAAATCAAAATTCGAATGAATATTTAAAAAATACATTCAAAATTTAAAAGAAATCATTAACTATGGATTGATAGGTAACTATATCTTAGTGTATAATGCCGCAATTTTATATTTATTTCCTCTTTACTTTCACTTTTTGCAAACGTAGACTGGCACGACCTGAACACTATGAAATAAAAAAAATTGAGAAAGTGAATATAGTTACATGGCGGAAACAGGCAATTCTCAAATCATGAAATTGATTTAGTTGGTTCGGAGTCAGTCTCTTTATCGGAAGGTAGTGAATTCGATTCCCCTCTTAACGAAACATCTACAGTGTTTATTAAAGCTGTATTGGAACACGTTAAAGGGTCTGCAGTTCGAATATTTAGATGATCTTTAGCTTTTTACAGCTTTTAAATTATGAATATTCCCACTCCAAATTTATTCCTAACGAATAAAGTGCACATCTGGGGTACATAGTGTACAGAAAAATGTGCTGTTGAACACGGATACACAATCAACAATATATATGAAAATTATCAACGAAAACATTAACCATAGACATCACAAACAAAATGAACATGGAGTTGATTGATTCCATTAATACTTACTAAAGTAAAATATATAATTAGGCAAACACAACTAAAATACATAACTAGGTAATAAATAATTGGAAAATTCAGTTCAGATCATTTTCTCTAGGCGATATATTATTGTTCGAATTTCTTCCAACCCTGTGAATGATGGTTGATGACTATCAATATATCACTCCCCCCGCTAAAGTATTTCAATGCACTCTTTGTGGCTGATAAATCCCTTTGACGAGTATCACCTCTGTGTAAAAAATTATTGACGATGCAACTTCTTTTGAGAGGAATTCATCACAAGTTTATCGTTATAGATTGGCGATCTCGGTTGCCTACTGCTGCCAATATGAAGTCATTACGCACATCCAACTAATTCATTATTTTAAACCAATGCCAAATGAGAAAATTGACACTCGGGTTAATATCTTCCTTTTTATAGCACACTTTGCGAGGAATATGTCCTACGAATATTCTACCCGTGTAAGCTAATTCAAAACAGAAATTATGGATTGGATCAAGGAAGAGCAAAAAAAAATTAATTCCTTTATCAATTAGGCTTCAGCAAACACAAATCCTCATGGTTAAATATAATAGTAAAATAGTAACTCAAGGGGACTGTTCAGCAGCTTCCAGATTGTTCTTCTTCGGGATTGTTCCCAGATTGTTCTTCTATGTTAGCAATGATTTTCAAACCCATATTAAAATTTGGACTCCAGTCAATTTAATGTTATGTGCAAAGCATGATTATTTATTTATTTCAATGGCTTGAATAACTGGTCAGGATACTATTAAACCCCCTTTCTATCTCAAGGGAGGGAAACGGCGGCATCTTGTATACAGGAACACGCAATAAATGTGTCATCGTAACTTCGAATATTGGGGAGTCCTCATAATTTAGAAGCGGGAACTAAATAAAAGATCCTTCGACCTGCCACTTAGACCTGTCATTCATTTAGAAGACATTGAGATTGAAGATCTGTTTTACGAAACCCAACCACAATTAGTAAACACGCGGGAACTCAGGATGTGATGGTATAAAACCCACGACTATTGGTTGCTAGAACGAACTCTTCCCGAGATCACCGCGGCCTGAAAACGCGATTTTAGAGAGTGCAATTAATTAAGAAAATATTACAAACGTATTAAATTTATAATTATCATTATGATTATTTAATTAAACTCCTGTCAAAATTTGAAATAATATTTAATGTAACAAGATTCAATTAGTACCGAAAAATTTTTATGAATATTTTGGGAACAAAATATTTGCAACGGAAATTATCATATTAATTTTTTTCCATATTTTAATTGAAACTCTTCTGAATATGCTAATTATGGATAGAAACAAATCTGAATATAAAACTTCCATAAAATTTTACTATGGGCAATAAATGACAAGTAATCCGAATTAAAGATATATCGACTGGCCATCATTTCTGAGAGAATACATTTGTCAAATTTCCGTTAACTGTGACCTTAACATTCAATTTAAAAAAATCATGCGGAGAGACATAGTTTCAGTTCCACAGCGTATTCACTTGATTAAATGGAATTGGTCAAATAAATCTATGGTCACGTGTCCATTCACGGATCGCCGGTTACGGAGGTCGTTTGTGTTTCCCAATCAACAAAATGTTTCTTCGCAAGCTTTCGATGTTCTTCAAACGGTGTGTCAGTGAATACGTTCCTCTCACGGGTACCGTTAACTTTCTGTCGCTGTAGGCTCTGATGCAGAATCATGCCAGCATTTCAAAACGTCGTTACACCATCCTTTTTCCGGCTGGAGAAGTTTCAGTTACGGTTACAGTTTTAGGAGGTGCTATTACTGTAGATTCTTCAGCTAATTTGTTTGGTGAGAGACTAATGTCAAGAGTACATTTGGAATCTTTAGTGCAATTAGCACATATATTAAAGTAAAAACAGTGCACATGTAATTGATGTTAAAGATATATTTCATGATATAATACTTTTACTTTAATAAATTAATTATTTTAATAATTTCATTGATCTTTAACTTTCCAACTAAGATAATGCAATTAAAAAAAATCACAGTTGAAATAGTAATTTTTACTTAAACATCTAAAAACATAACATTATTTTAGAGGTATTCTCGTTAACTGATGAAAGTTTAGAGTCATTATCTAAGTCTCTTCTGCTAATTAGAGCATTATTGGAATAATTTGAATATTACATTAATTAGGATTCGTTAATTTAATATTTTGCATTCGGATAAACATTGATCATACAACAGATACTACTTTATAATTTCAAAGAATTTAACATTAGGAATACATTCAATTTTTTAAATCTCAGTTATTTTCAGTGCATTTGCGATGTTGTGGTAGGGCTTCACGCTCTCAAATTGCAGATCCGTCCTCGGGTCGGGTTCAAGGTAGACTTAGCCCTTCATCCAATCAATGAGTCGATAAAGTTGTGAACCAAACATGCTTAGTAACTGAACAGGTCCTTTTGCGATGGGCTGTACTACCTAATCGGGAAATATGCTTCGCATCTCGGTCTTGAAAATCGATACGGGCTGTTGTCCCCCTGTGTTTAATTTTTATATAGTCTTAAATATATGTGTTATATTAATACTTCATGCTAGAATTAATTATTGAACTCTAATTTCTCAAATAAAAATTATGTTTGTTAAAGTAAAAACAAATACAAATTAGACAGGGGAATCGTATCACGTGATTTGTGTCGTCACACAAAATATTTATTTGGCGCACTGAAAACTAAATTAAATTCTCTAAATTTTAAATTTAGATGATCTTATTTTATTATGTAACAATTTCATTATAATAACAATCCGAATTTTAGTTATATGAAATCTAACTAAGTTTTTAATATAAAGTATTTTCTATTTCATTAAAATTGTGCAAACTTGAGTTATACAGAATGTTTTACTTTCTTTATCTTTAATATAGCATGATTAATAATGAATGCAAAAGAAAATAGTGCTATCTGTAATAAAAATTAATTTAAAAATAAAATATAATAGAAATTGAATGTAGATTCATTTAAGTTAAATGCCTTATTTTAAGTTCTTTCTTTGGAAGGTTGGAATATTTGTTAAAATATTGATTTTTCTTCCCTTGCTTATTGAATTGCCATTCAATTAAACAGATTGTAATCACAAATTTAAAATAATTTATCACAGAATTCTACTGCGATATTACAAAGCTGTAATTAATATCTTTGATAATAAACATTGTCTGAAAGCAACTACATTAATAACTTTCAAATTAATATTAACTGCAAGATTTAACCTTATTCAAATTAGAGTTAAATTTCATAAGAGTTGTAGGAAATGTTGATAACATTCTTTTGTTTAAAATGATTCTATTACTTGTGGAAGACATTGTATTATAATTTCAATTGCTTCCAAATTTCAGTGGTTTAAATTAATTCGGCAAAATTTAGTTAAAATAATAATTAATACTTCGCATTTTATAAAATCCACTTAATAATTATGACTTTGATGTATCCTGTGTGTGTGCAGAACCAGTTGAGAATATTTCTAGGAAACAGTGGAAATTTTCAGTACATATTTCAAATCCAAAATTACTTGAAGCAAAATTTGTTCCTAAGATTATATAATATATCTAAGTCACAACACTAATAATATTATACATTTTTGTGTAAAATTTTATGAGCGAGATCTAACTAATATATATGTTTTCCGTTTCACAATTTAGTTTGCTTGTTTGGATTATGTTTCTGACAACCTGTTTCTATCTACTAGAAAAAAACACTAAACATAACCAATTGATTCCTAATTTTAAATCACGATCAAAAGACGTGGTCGACAACCGAGCTGGCAAAGCCTTTTAATAGCACGCCACATTAGCGAATTTCATAATTTCCATTTGTTTGTTTATAAGATTCGTTTCTGTTCGTAAATTTTTTCCTGGTTGAAACTGGTGAACATGGTACACGACTTCGTAAATTTAAACCATGGCCAATTACAAAGGGAGACACATGCGCAGGCACATTTTTCTTCATAGTTCCACAGACCACCAATAGAAATCTAACAGCTTAGTTATCAATAGAGGAATTGTCATTTCTTTAGTTTCTGAAACCTATTCTACACTGCATTTTATAAATTTTTTGTGCAGATATTAAAGGTTTCTGTTTGGTGTGCAGTTTTCTACTTCTCTGTACACATTTCAGAGTTAGACACTATCACTTAAGTGGAAGCTGCTGAGTGGGAATCTTCAAAATTTAGAAGAAAGGACTTAGTAGACGCCCCCCCCACCACAGTTCTTTTCTAGCCACCCACAGAAGTATCATCTTACTCGGAAGTATTGCTACCTCACCAATTTCTGTTGTTGACTTTTAAAAGCTGTTGTAATTAGGTTGATTCTAATTTTATATCTATTAGATGTGGAAGAATGTTTTACATAAAAATGTATGTCAGAGTTTACATATACATTATTTTTAAATCTACCGCTGATTGTTAAATGCATAAACTTTTTAATTAAACATTAGAAAATTATTGTGAAGTAGGAAAAAGGATTTAAAGAGGCAAACAAAATTATATTAAGAAAAGGAATTACTCTTATAAATTATACACTTTAAATGTATTTCGTTCCAGGAGCCTCACGTAAATACATAAATTAAAGAAAGCTACCATAAACAGCACCCTTATAATGAGATTTGTTACAATTTAAATTATATAAAAACATTTATCTTGCTCTTTAAATAAAAAAAATTCTAGTACCATAACTTCGATTATTATTATTGGACAATTTAAATTGTTTGAAGTAATTGTTGAATAACAATAATACTTAATTGACTAAAGTGAAATTAAACGACTGTTTAATGTCAAAAAGAATTTATTAGATCAAATTAATCTCATAAATAGAAACCATATTTGATATGCAACATAGAATTGGTGTGCTGTTGGAGAGGAATGCATTTGCTCAGGTGTCAACTACGTGAGTTGACTATAACTCAAAATAAAGAAATTATAGAATACGTTTAATGGCTTCAGCTGGTAGAAATAAGAAACTGGAAACACATCACAATAATCTCATATTTCCATAAACATAGTTCGTAATACAATTTAGAGCTGTTTTGAGTACTACATTTCACTTTCACCCATGTGGTTCGACACACTGATTAACATAAGATATGCATTATCAAGTATTCCCTGTTGTTACTTTAATTTATATACGAAAGAAATAATAATGATTAATAAAGTCATCATTCCTTGTTTTATTTTTGCATTTCCAATATAGGCATACGCGTACACATACACACTGATTAGTGATAAATAATTGAGAATACAATAAGAAAGGAACAGAATTTTTAGATATCAGGCATAAGGAAAATAATTGTGTGTATCAAGCATAAATATTCAGATGCAATTAATTTAAGTAATTGCATCTGAGTGTTAATGAATATCAAGCATAAGGATTCAGATGCAATTAATGTGTAAGAATTAATAAATGATTGAGACACACACTCGTATGTGTATATAATATATGTATCTATCGATAAGTATACGTATAATTATTAATTTTGAATCAATAACATGCATTAAATAATAACTTTAGGGTGAATCATAAATTTAATGATTTTTACGCATTTAAATTTTTCAAGAACAGCAAAAGAAAATAGTTTTTAAACACAGCAAATAGCATATTCAAAAGCGGCTCAAGCCGTGATTTTTAAGTATTAGTTCTCAATAAGAAACAAAGAAAAAAGATTGCCTAGAACATCTGAAGTTGACGACCGTAAATTCGATATTTATCTTTAGTCCGAAAAACACACGAAAAAAAAAGAAAAGAAAAAACAAACAAAGCACAGTGGAGAGGGAAAAATCAGCTTTCTTTTAATGGTAAGGGCACACACAGATTTATTCCTTTTCTGCGCTCGTCTTGGAAATAGTTCTCCGCCCTCTTAGTCAATATTATGACATACGCCTAGGCACGGCACGTGCAATAGTTCACGCGGTAGCCTTTGAAGCCTATGCTGTGATTTACAGAACATTCCCCTCGTTTCCGTTTGAATATACCATAATGATTGCGAAAATTTTTACATGTATTTACTTTATTGTACTGCTGATAATTTTCAGAAACTTAAAATTAATATCAAAATTGAAGTAATACAAAGAGAAATTAAAAATTAATACTGCAAAAATTGATATAAATTAATGCAAAGTTGAAAATTTATATAAAAACTGTGAAGTGTTTGACGATGACATTTTTTTCTTTGAAAGATTTCTTCCAATGATAATTTCTACTTTCTAAAACTATCATCATTACTTTGTGTATGAAATTTAAGTAATATTTTCTCGGTCAGTTTAAAAACTAATTTTTTTTCATAATACATTAAATATTTTAGGAAAATATTAAAATTTTCTGTGATTTGGAAAATTAAAAATTAATGTAAAATTGAAATTATTAACGATAAGAGTACTGTGGTACTATATTTAGTGTATGACTTTTAAATTTATAATTTTATAATTAGTTTTGAAAGTTATTTTTTGTTTTATTCAAAATAAATTAGAAATGACAAAAGAAGAATTTCCATTCCTTTTTGAATTTTAGAAATTAAAAGTTAATATGATAACTGTGAAATGTTAGCCTATTATAGAATTGTGGTTATATTGATATTGCTTTGGTATGTGGATTTAACCTCATATTTTTTTCAGTTAGCAAAAATACCTTCTTTTTTCCATTTTAATCAAGACAAATTAGAAAATTTAAAAAAATCCCAAATTTTTCTGGAATTTTCGAAGATAAAATTTAATATAAAGTACGTGCAATGTGTGTGTTTCACGTTTATTCTCAATTAAGTAATAATTTTCTAGAATTTTTAGCAAGTTTAAATTTTATTTACTCCAGATAAATTAGAAATTTTAGGAAAAGATCTAACATTTTTTTTGACGTTTCATATATTAAAAATTACCACAGAGTATAAAATGCTTGGCAATCATAGCACTGTTACAGAATTGTTAATATATTGATATCTAGTATTTAAATAATTCCTTTTAGTTGCATTAGAAGTAGTATACATATATTTGTTTTATGCAAAATGAATTAGAAAATTTAGGAAAATTTCGTTTTTTAAAATTTTTAAAATCAAAAATTAATAAAAAAAATGGGATGTAAAGGTTAATGATGATTAAACTATGACAATATCATTGCAAAATTGTATTAATAATATGTAATCTCATGATATTTTCGAATATATTACTTATAAAGATATCTTATTGAGAAATTCTTCTTTGTTTATATAAGATAAATTAAATTGTTTAAAAAAATACAAGATCCTAAAGGAAGTTTTTTAAAAAGACTTTAAAAACTGTCCAAACTTTTTTGAATCTTAGAATTTATTTAAATCTATAAATTTCAGTATTTCAGAAATCCAATTAAAAACCGAGTACTATTATAATTTTTAGTTTGAGTTTCTAAATTAGAGTAAATTAAAAAATTTCCAATGCAGAGCTTAACATTGTGATAGATAATACAAATATTTATTTAATTTATTCTTTATAAATGTCTGTAATTTACAATTTCGAGTCAATAACATAGTTACAAATTACTATTTTCTAGTTCTTTAACCAACATAAATATATAGTTAAAATCGTTGCAAATGGCATACATTTTATGACAGAAAAGTGCATGCATTAATTATGAATCCAATTGAGACTATTCAAGAATGATTCCCAGTTTTCTGTAAAATAAAAACATTAATTATAGTGATTAGGAAAATTTGTGCGGAAATCATAATGATACTTCAGATTACCCAGAGGTTATATCATCAGGCACAAGTAATTAACATCATTATTGATAATTTAAATAGAATAATCTGAAATTAATATTACATTGGAATATTATTAAGTGAAAAATTTTATTACGATTAAAAATGTTTTAATAAAATTCCTATTGCATTCAAAATCTAAATATTATATTATACAATGTTTGTTTTTTTACACTCAAAATTAAAAATCCCCAGTTTAAGAACTATTTTTATTATACTGAATTCGGAAATAATGTAGTTATTTCCAAATATGTTTGATGAATTCATTTAATACATTTAAGTATTCAGTCTATAAAACAACATGATATATATCTTAATGCTTACTAATTACTAAAAAAATTACTTACATTGTCTATCTGGTAAAAATAAGAAACAAGAGAGAGAGAGAGAGAGAGAGAGAGAGAATATGCTTTAATGAATGATAGATTAAATGGTCTAGATTAACTATAATTTTGTATAAGAAAATCTAATGCCTTTAAATACCTAATAAGCAAGATTAATTGCATGAGATGAAGACACTTACATTGCTAAAATATATTTGCTAAATTCAATTAACACAAGTAGTATCTTACATTTTGATCAATTAATTTTTCGACAGTATAATACATAAATATGGATTAGCATATAAATTTTCTTAAAACTCTTGTCTAGCAAAAATATTTAACGATTTCAATGGAAAAGTAATATATCGTAAAAATAAAGAAAGGGTGAAATATCAAATTTAAAAAATAATTATTTACAATGATTCAACTTTGTGTTATATTTATTTATTAGTCCCTGTTAATTGACACAATAATAAAATTAAATATTATTTATTAATTAAAAGAAACACACACACATATATATACTAAAAGCATTTTATTGTAAAATTATATATATTTTATAATATTATAAAATAGTATACAGTAAACTAGGAAAAAGAGTCTGCTAGCTGAAATAATAAATTTTACATTTTTTGAACATAACCTAGCCTAACTATTAAATTTTATTATGTTAGTCATAAATATCTTTATCCCCCCCCCCCAATTTTCAATATATTGTTCTAGAGTTAACAATGTATTATAACATATTAAAATCACTTAGCATCCATTTTTTATAATACAAATTTTATTATTTAAATGTTTGTTAGAGAAATTTTTTCATTTTATATTAAAAAATATTCTTAATCAAGCAAAAAGCTGAAATAAATTATTTACTTTTAACTTGCTATATGATGAATTTATGATTTGGTTACTGAATGCGAAACTTGTGGCTGTTCACATTTGAACGTCTTTCTTACAATGAAAACATTACAAATAGCGGTCAGTAAGTGGAAATTTTAGATAATTTTTTGTTATCAGAGAAAAAAAAATATAACAAAATTACTATCAGTCTGGATTAAGTTCGATAGGCAATAACTTTAAAATAAACTGAGATAGCAAAATAGAATTGTTTTTATACTAATGAAAAATCACCAAAAAATATGTAAATCACCAAAAAAATGGTAAGTACGGGTAAGTACCAAAAAAATGGTAAGTAATGAAAAATCACCAAAAAAATGGTAAGTACGGAATTTCATACATGCATATTTTGAAAAAAAAATACAGAAACAAAAATTTTTTTAAACAGAGCAGAAATTTGTATTCAAGTTGAGGGTATAAATTAATGGGATAAATTTAAATTGGAAGATAAAAAACAATAAAATAACTGAAACATTGCATTTATTCTATCTCTAAGAATTTTCCGCTATTCTTTCTTTTAAAAAAAAATAAGTTAATAACATTGCTAAGTAACAATACTTGATATCAAACTATTTTTAATTAAAATAATTTTCTCTTTCAGATTTTTACTGAATTATAAACTTATGATAAATATTGAATATCATTGATTGAATAATGATTTTAATTCTACCTATTATATTGTCAAATGAATAGCAGCAACAATAATATAACTGAAACCGAAACACTTATATATTATTTAAGAACATTCTATTATTAATTATTAATTCATTTTAAGCAAATTAGCTACTATTACTCAATGGTAATTAAGATTTAATTTAAAACAACAAATTTTTAATAATAAAATAATTTCTTTACCAAATCTATAATGAGTATTAAATGTTAAAAATTGATTCTATGCATTGTATTTTTAGAATAAATGTCTAATATTTTAAATCTAGAAAAACACCAGTCTATGTAATTAAAGAATGTGATGTCTGTATGAGAAATTTAAATTAGACGAATAAAGCAAGCAGAATTTAATTTTTAATGTGAACGCGTCTTTCTAAGGGAAATTTCAATCACTTTTCTTCGTTCAGTGGCAACATTTATTTCTGAAATTTCGGAAAGAGTTTGAAACAGTTCATATTTACTTTTATTTTGCTGATATCAACTCTCATTTAATTAGAAATAAGGTAAATATCCTCCATTTATCTGATCTTGAAGACCAATTTAACAGCTCGGAAATTATTGGAACTTTACGCAGGTAATTGCTATTTACGTTTGTGAAATTCGCTAATTTCGAGTACATAACATTTAATCATAATATTATTCGCAGCTGGCTTATTTCAAAAGATATTCAATCAACAAAGATCTTTTACCACTTAAGAATTCAGTATGGAATTAATTGGTTAAATAACCTCAAAAAGACATTCTTCAAATTAATTGAAGGAATTAAAGAAAATGTTTTCAGTTCAACATCTGGATACATATAAATTCATTAAACTCGAAGATAATTAATTTGATATCATGAAAGCATTTGAGGCATTAATTTTTTGGCATTAAATTAGCAAATTTATTTGAATAAACAAAATAGGAACTAACGTAAGAATTGCCTTATATAAGCAACTTAAGTGTAAAGCTTTTCTTAAATAATGTGAGCAAGATTAATTGGCAAAGCTTAATTCAAAATAAACTATTACTGAAGTTAAAGCCTTGCTCTAATTAATTTCGTTTCAAATTTCCGACTTCAGGCCGTTCCTTAAAGCAAACAATATATCATTATAAGGTTAAATTTAAGTAAATTATTTAAGAACGTTAACAATTTCTTTGAATCTTTGCTTCCAAATACAAAAAATATTAATATTTGGTGTGATTTAATATTAATCAATAAATAAATGTATATATATAATTTGAACTTCTTTTCGAAATAGTGTTGAATTGTTTTTAAAGTCTTAAAAATTGTACTAATTGTTACATGGATAATAGGAACATTAGGGCTTAAATTATCAGATATTATTTTCAGGCATTTTTTTTAAAAAATTATTACTAATCGCTATTAATTATCGAAATTTTTTATTTATTACACGTTTATCTACATTTATTCATATTCATTAGATAAAAAAATATTATGTAATTATTACCAAAAACATGTAAAGTAATATGTGTGATAAAAATGAAAAACCACTATATTACACACTATGAATATTTATAAAGTATCGGGAATTCAGGGCAATTGATCATTATAATCAAAAACTTAAAAACAAGTTTCACAACATAGTATCTTAAAACGCTTATGATTGTATTTACAGAAAATCATTTTCTAATTTAATTTAAATTATTACACAAATTTATAAAGAAATTTAAAAAAAATCAAAGACATTGATAATATTTAATTTCTTAAAAAGAAAAATAATTAAGTACTACTAAGTCATAAGTAATTATTTTATTATAAAATAATTAAGTAATAATAGTAAGTATAAAATAATTAATTATTTTATTTACTTTAATTAATTAGTTATAATAAATAGATAAATAATAAAATACATGATTTTAAAAAATTCTGAATTTTTCAATACTGCCTCCACAAATAAAGAGTTATAGTTATAAATAATGGAGTTTTAATATTATAAATATATAAAATTTACTCATAATTGGGTTATTATTAATGAATCTTTCAACAACTCTAAATTTAAATTGAAAGTATAATCTAGATTCTTTTTTTAAATACAATTCTTAAATCGAAACCCATGATTAAAATATTGACTCAGTTATCAGCAATTAGGGATTCAGTTCAATAAACTGTTGGATTATTTCTCATGGATAATTAACTTCAAATTACATAAGTAAGATCTTAAAATAAATCTTTATATAAAACTAAAAAAATGATTAAAGCAAAGTCTTAAGAATAATTTGAAATTTACAAACAAAAATGTTTTAAAGATCACAAGTTTAATTATTCAACTGAACATAATACTCATTAATTGATCATTTAATAAGGAGCTTGATAATTTAATTTGCAATGATTAGTTCACTTTGATATTAAGTATTAATGTTAGTTTATGTTATTATGAGAGAGGGTGAGAAATTTGATTAAACAGATTAGCTTTAATATCGTCGTTATTTCTTTCTAACTTATGATGATCAAACTAACCTAGTCTCAAGTCAATATGTGAACTGATGTCTTACAAGATTTCTGAATGACACAATACATTTACATAAACTACTTGAGGGGTTTTGAATGTTTTCTTCATTTTTATTATAATATTTGAAGAACAGTTTCATTTCATGTAAATACATATAAAATAGAAAAATTAAGTTTTAAAAAAACTTAATCTTTGAATTTCATTTCAGTGTATATTTAGTGCATTTGAAATGGTTTGAAACCAATTTACATTTTGAAACTTTGTATGATTGCATCATATTTAATGTTCATACTTTTGCACGGCAAAGACAACAAGACTTTAAATTCAAAATGAACTCTGAACCACAACAAAAACTGTCGTACAATTTGAGAATCAAACTCATGATCAATTGAACTAAATGTTGAAGGTTGACCATTCGGAATCCATTCGATTAATAAATCGATTATTTTTTTCTCTTCTTCTGATTTTGAAGGATCCATAAACACCAGTTTAGATATTGTATATTTTCTTACAACAAAATGATTGCATGATATTGTGCAGTAAGCCATAAAGTAGAAATTTTTAGATGTCCAACTATTATCAACTTTTTTTGCTCCACGTAATTTATTCTAAAGGATTCTCATACTTACTTCAAGCAGGGAGAATTTCAATTTCAGATTATATTTATGCTCAATAATAGATAGCAAGTGGATGAAATATTTAGACCAAATCATTATAAATTCCATATTTATCAATATCAACAAATCAACTATATGTACATGAAGAAACACTTCGAAATTACAGTAACTAACTTATCAGATTTGTATATTTTCATATTCTTATTTCTATTCATATCCCACTAGAAATATAAAACTATCAATTATTCTATGGTATATTATTAAAAATGTCTTTTGTTGACAGTGTCTTGTCACTTTAAAAACTACTCAGTAGAAAAAATGTTGATAAAGTTGAATTAATAGCTTTAATTCAGTAAACCGTGATAAGATGCTCTAGAAGTCGCCAACGAGAAAACTCGGCAAACTCCACTCCAACAAATGCATGTTGTAAACAAAAGAGAAACACAGTGCTCACTTCCCGATGTTAAAAATGTCTGGGGTAAACCACTCTGCAGCTTAGATTTATCCCTATGGCACAATAATCTCAAAGTGGAAGTGATTGTTACTTAAAGTAGGATCCTTTAAAATATTAGAAGCAAAAAAGAATAAATTTTTTTAGTAATTATCATTCTAGTGTCACAGTGAGTTCAGAATGGAAGGTCCAGGGTTTGATCTCAGCCATTTATAAAGAACGGGATGAAGTAGATAATGCACAATTGCCTTTTGAATACACGTCTATCATGATGGAAGTTGGAAGTTTTCCAGGTTCTTTCTAATGTGACACATAAAAACATTTCCCTCTCTATATAAAATCCTCCTAGAAGGCGGTTTGCATGGTAGACATCAAAATTCCTTATAACAGGCTTTAGTTATTACGCTGTCTACTATACAGTGTCAAAATATTGACCAATTACAATGACAGACTGTGATTACGTCATTACAAATTCTGTTATCTTCTGGTCAATAAAATTAAGTCTCTACCAATCAGACTACGCTAAAAATATCATTTTTTAATTCTTGGATCTTCTACTCCTGGTCATAAGGATATAGTGTTTTGTATTTTCTCTTATTATGTTTTCTGATCTGCATATTTTTGGAACTTTTTCCAGGTTTTCTCCTTTGCGATATTATACAGTTACAGTATTTCTGGATATAAAAAGTAAATGCACTCTATGGTAATGTATTTTGAGCCATAAAATGCATATATCTTAAGGACCTATTAAAGCTTTTATGTAGTAAGTCTATTCATTAGGATAATAAGATATTTTAATAATATGTGTAATGTAAATTACATTTCAGCAGAATGTATTAAATACTGAAATGCATGAAAATATGCAAGTAAGCAAGATACATTGTACAAAACACGTTATTTTAGACACTCCAAATATAGAACAAAATTAAAATTTTAATAGATACTTTTTACTTCAGCTAATTTTTTATTCAAATCGCTATTTAATTGCTATTTCCCTCTGCAATTTTTTTTCGTTTTAATAACAACTTTTTCAACTTAAACTTGTAAATAAAAAAATAACTTTAAATGATGCAAGTACTGATTTAAAAGCATCCATTTTTTCTAAGCTCAGATAAATGAAGCGTGGTAACAAAAATAAAAAGAGAGGGAAAATAGGTAAAAAAAATATGCAAAGGCTAAAAGTTTCCATCTTAAAAAAAAGTAAACGTTTTATTTTTAAGAGTTACCAATACGAGTTTTGATAAAACTTAAGGGATATAAATATTATCCATTAATTTCTGGTGAATGTTTTATTCGTAAATATTAAGTGTAAATAAGAAAATTACATTGTATTGAACTAAAGTATTTTTTAATTTTAATTGGTCAGAGCGATAGGAGTTATTACAAAAAAGATTATATTCAGTTTATTATAATACTTCAAATGTGATTTTTTTATAATTTTTTTAAAAGTATTATAACAACTAATTACTAAAAGAACTTTTCCGTTAATAAATTATGAATCATTTCTGGATTTATTAAACGAAAAAATAATTGAACACAAATTTATCCTACATTGTATCTCAAAATACTGAAAGAAAGAAATATATTTCATTTGTATAGTGCGTTTTTTAGGTTCTGTATTAGAACCATATATACCCATTGATGAAATCTTGTGATTTAATCTAAAAAATGGATATCAAGGAGGCTCAGAATAAATAGAAAATAAAAGTGTAACACCATTCAATGTATTTGAGGTGATTCAAGCTTTGATCATTTAATACTAAACTATATATATACGATACTTTTTCTAAGCGTTTAAAATAAATGTTTCATATTTTCTCATTCAATTGTATTATATTGATTACGTACATAAAAATAAAATAATACATAATTATAAGTTTAATCTTTTTTTGAAAAACTGAATATTTTTTTAAAAATAAAATTAGATATCATTCATTTCAGAGATGTTTCATTAAGCACCAAAATATAATTTGTATTTATGTAGATAAATATCACATAGTCTAAACAAAGGATATGTCTAAAAAATGCATTGAAAAAGAAATTTATAAAAAATTTTAAACTACTGAATTTAAAACAAAAACAAACAAATTAAATACTAACGTTAAGTTTTTTGTAAACTAATAAATACATTATTCACTATTAGGTTATTAAAACATGATATTTTTTTATAATCACGATATTTTTATAGATATAACTTACCATTTTATATATAATTTTTTTATAAAAATACAATAATTTTATACCTTTTCATACATCTGTTACATTGTTTACTTCTCTATACTGAACTTTATTAAAATATTTACATTTTTTAAATAATTTTCTTAATTATATTGTATTATTAATTATTTCTGATTGAAAAGTCTAATTTTCCTTTGATGCAAAACTTCAATCTTAAAATTGTTTGTTTATTATTAAGGACATTTTACTAAACAAGAAAGATAACCAAATTTTAAAGAAAAAATTATTTACCATAACATTTACACCGAACCAGAAATTATCTTTAATTAAAAGTAGTTTTTCTCAATACTTAAAACATTAAAGAAAAAATATTGGGAAAAGTTCTTTTTATTACAAGGTTATATATATTTAAAATGTCTATTTTGAAATATTTAAATTTTCACGTTATCAATCTTTAATATTTTTTATGGAAATAGAAAAATGAAAAGAAAGGAATAGGAGTTTTAAAATAGTGAACCAATTATATTTAATATTTTATCCAGTATGGAATGTTACAAATATTTGAAAACAATTGTTATTTCAAAAATAAATTTTTGTTTGCCTATTATATATTATGTGAGAGAATCAAAATGATGTTTGTATTTCTTCTGAAATAACTTTTCTTTTTATCCTAGAAATAAGAAGCAACATGATTTAACAGTTAAATAAAATACAACAGAGCATTTACTAAACCTATCGCAACAAGTTTACGCAGGGAAGAAAATAGAACATTTCTGAAAGTCATTCCTATTTCAGAGAAAATGCCGTAACATATTGTTAAGGAAAACTTAACGAAATTTGAACTTAAAAATTACGGGGAAAAGAACATAAGAAAATGATAATGATTTATGCTTTAAATTGCCTCATTTTGAGAAACTTGTCAATGATGTTTATCTCCTAAAAATATTAATGATTTCAGGTGTTTCAAGTGGCATTTTACAATGATTTTTCGCATAAAAAAAGAATATCTTTTCAAGAGGAACAGCTCAGTTTTTCCTTATGGAATTTTAAGAGCAGTTAATATTATGAAATTTTTACTTCGAAATATTTAGTTTAATACAAATTATTTACATGATAAGCTTAACTCGGTTAACAAATGTAAATACTGCAATGTTTTTTTTATATAAAGTGAATAATGTCATTCAGTAAATGAAATGCTCCACATTTGTGTAAAATTATATTTAAATCACAACAATTATTACAAATTAAATTTAATTAATTATGTATATTTTACTACATCAACATCAAATGCAAATAATTTCAGTATTATGTAAATAAATATAGTTTTCACGAAATCTGGATATAAAAATTAATACAATTGTACGCTTTTCTTGTTATCCGTGATACATTATAGTGAACAGTTCTATTATTCTTAAAGTAATAAAAGTGTTTATGTTAGTTGTTTATTTACATAGTTCAAATACATATTTGTATTGATACGTTATCTTAGCTCATAATTTTGTAGATTATCCTTTATAGCACATCCCTCTATTCCCGAGTATAATAAGAAATATTCTTTAATTCAAATAGAGTATTTAATATAATTTAAATATGTAAATAAAGTTATGAAGGGTAAATAATAACAATATAAAATAAATGAATAATAAACATTTAAACAATTTAAAGCCTACGTAATTTAATTAAATTTGCTAATCATATTTTAAATGAACAACTATTAACAAAAATCAACAAAAACAACTCTTAACGACATTTCATCTATAAATTATAATTAACTTCATATACAAATAAAATTAACCCATTTTATCAATTTTTACTATGCACTTAAGTTTCATAATGTTAAGTTTTATATTATATACTTAATTATTTTTACGAGAATTCATAGAAAGTAATTAAAATATTAAACTATATTTCATAATATTTCAATATTGTCAAAAAGTTGTGTCTGATACAGCGTTTGATTGAAATCCATAGTTGTCCAATTAGTTTTACTATATTTTTTTTACTTAATTCATGATAAAATATTTATAAGCTATTATTAAATGAAAATCAAAAAATATATCGTCTTAAAAGCATTTTTTTAAATTATCATTTAGTTAATTTCATATCCTTTAATAATTAAATTTATATTGAAATTAATTTATATTTACGTAGACATTGGATACTTAATTTTTTAATGATTAAAGGAAAGATTTTGCCATGTGTTAGAAAATTTTAACTCAAAGACTCAACATTAAATTAAAAAAATATTATTAGAAATTAAATTTAATTAAAATGTAAGATACAATACTTGATAATGAAAAAAAATTCTATTAGATATCAATAATAGTATTCAAATTAATTGTTTAAATTGTATTTAATATCTATTTGAATAAAATGGCAACAATTAAATATGTTAAAAATATTACATTTATAGGTATACATTATATTTTGCGCTTTGTATCTACATGTATTTCCGCATTTAATTGATTTTTTAAATTTTAATACAATCTGTTACATAGAAAATTACATAAATTGAAATCAAAACTTTAAAAAAATAGTATTTTTTTCGTAGATCTTCATATTTTGAAGTTTGAATTTCTAGAGACAAAAAATTTTATTTCCAGTTTAAAATATAAAAATTTGCCTTGAATTATAACTCACTTGTTTTGTAATGAATCGTCATAAATAGGTAGGTGATTCATTCTTAAAAAAAGAAATTATGCTGTCTCAAAATATGGTGCTCTATTTGATATTTCATTATGTATGCTAATTTAATTGTTCTCTAAGTTTTATTTAATTTATTAAACTCATTTAAATGTTATGCAAAATTTCATACATATATATATATATGATCTAAGCAAAAATGAAGTTACAGTAAAAAATAATTGCTTGAAACGAATTATATAATAAAAAAAGTATAATTGATTTACTTCCAAGATTCATGAGAAATATAATGGAATATTTTAATGGTTTCAGTAAAAATACAGAGTCTATATTTAAACATTTTGATTATTCAGAAAATATCATAATATTTATTATTTAATAAACGTCTCAAATATCAATACAGAAAGCAGTCGATTTCCTATTTAGCTATTCTGCTTAGTATCTTTTTGTATAATGTGATATAAGAATTTCATATAATAAATGACACTGATTAATCTGTCTGATCATTGTGATATATTAATCACTTCGAAATTTGTCCAACTTACTAAGGAATAATGGATAAGCTTTCAAATGATTTTTCTGCACTTAGAAATATAGTTGTACAAGTATAAGTGGATCATTACTTCGTATATTAGAAATTAATTGCTATAATTCCATTTATTACAAGAGTATAATTGCCTTCTTTCTTAAAATTAATTTGCAGATGCAATTGAAAGCTTATTTTATATCGAAGTGCGAAAATTAATATTTAATATGCTGATTTTATATGAACTTAAGTGTTTCCTTTTAAATATTTAATGGAAAACCATTAGAATACTCTTTAATAGCATAATCTTTAAAATATATGAAATAAAATTACAACACCCAACGTTTGGTCTTCTTTTATTGATATTTTATATTTTCAGTTTAGACATTTACTTTTACATCAAATGTCTTTGTTGTTTTTTAAATGACGCTATTTGATAGTAATTATAATTCTCATTATGATAATGATATTTAAGAGATAAATACTTGGATCAACTTCACAATCTCCAATCATTTGATCATAATCAGTTCGTTAGGATCATAATCAAAACATGTGTTTTTATGTTCCAATGCAATATATAAATGAAATAGCATGTTAGTGCAATTTAAACCACTGTATCCAAATGTTGATATTCTTGCTTTTCGCCGAACACACATTTTGTTCTGGATTTAAATAGTTTTGGCAGCTGAAATTTATAATTAAGAAGAAGAAAATTCATATGAAAGACAAGAGAGCTTCAAAATTCATCTTTCAAATTGAGAATCAAAATCTCAGTAAAATGATCAGGTTAAAACTAAGCTCTGACAAATTCTTCCATACAAATAACTTCACATCAATAAAGGACATAAATTATACGAAAGATTTAAATTGTGAGGGTAGGCGTCATCAGCATATTTGTATTTGGCACCGCATAGTGGACATTCGAAAATTTGATAGCCTTTGTAAGGTATTCGAACATAGATTCCTTCTTTGTCTTCACGCCACGAAACGTCCTTACATCACGTCACGACAAGTTTTATACACTGTATCTTGACACCGAGTAACAAACGAGCAAACAGTCGATGACCATTGTAATTTTACCATCCACCACGTAATATATCTATTGGAAGGGCTTTCCACAGATAGTAGGTCATATTCAAGTGTCGCAAGAGAGGAAACCCGGAAAACATCCAAACCGACAGATGTGATTGCAGAGAGCGAAAGCTCAACATCTCCCGTTGTTTAACAGTGTGAATCGATCCCACGACTTTATGCTGAAAGATCAGTGTCCTAGGGCACAGTGAGCCCTGTATAAACAGTATTAAGTGGGATCAGTAATCCAACACGCTAAAACTTCCATTATCAATGATTAAATGAGAAGAAATGGTAAAACTATGCATTTGAATGCTGATAAATTTCATCTAATGTGTTCACTATGCTTAAGTTGCGTATTGAGTATACTTATGGCTTTCTTCTTTCAAGCATTAAGTTTGTCAAAATCACTACCAAAAGATGCTATTGTTGCTCCGTATTGTTTTTACTATGATCTTATCTAAAATTGTCTGCTTGTGCTTTCTGTGAGTTTTACTTAAGATAACGAACAATAAAGCTTTATTTTTCACTCCATGATAATTTTTGTACTCGAGTTCGATAAGAACCTACTGTTAAAGAAGATTTAAAATCATTAAGCACATCATTTCAGTACATACATCCAAAGAAGGAATAAAATTCTCCAATAGTTGGACTGAGCACCGGACCGCTACCTGTTAATCTATTATCGAAGACAAGGAACATTCACATAGCCCTAATATGATATTAACATTCATATTGATTCTATATAATTTTAACATATATTTATTATTTTTTAATTCATAACAAATTTTGCTTTGTGTGAGTGCATTTTAGTATATTTTTAGGTATTAACTCATAGTTTTTGATATGATACAGTAATGTAACAAACATTATAGTAATAGAATAGAATATAGAAAAATCATTACTTTAGATATGAATTATCAATTTACTGTTAATGAGTTACTGTAAAAAACTTGTTAACCACAAAGCATATGTATATTCATAGTTTCAAAATAAAGAAACAAATATTTATTTATGATTATAAACTAAACTGATACAATAAAAAAAATATTTTAATAATTCTATAACCATAATCATTTAACAATATTTTGTTTCCTTATCTTGAGAGAACATCAAAATGTAGTATTCTCTTATTTCTACTAAAGACACAAGCAAATTACTTTAAAATATTTGGGAATTTTTGTGTAATCCCTATTTTCAGTTTTTTTTTAAATATTAAGTATAAAAACAAGAGAGAGAAAGAGAGAGAGAAAATGAAGGCATAAAATATATTTTTAATAAAATACGTAAATTCAAAAATAAGAAATGATTATACACTTCTAGTTATACTTTTATCAAGCTAAAAAAAAGCTAAGATTTCAGTTTACAACTTGTAAGAACAAGTTTTTTTGAGAATATGTGAAAGAACACTGCAGCTCATTAAAAATAATCTAAAAGACGCAAAAATCATTTTCTGAACGCAAATTTTTGCACACGAAAAGAAAGAAAAACTATAGACTTAAAAGTTATATATTTTAGACAGTGGTACGTATATTTAAAAAGAAAAAATCATGAGAAAATTAAAGTTGAGAAAATTCAAGTAGGACATTTACATCGAGAAGTCCCTGTTTTCTTTTAACATAATTGTAATTAATTCTCTTAAATTTTCTGTGATAAAATAATCTCAGCTTGGAAAAGAAAACAGAAATTTTTCAAACAGTTAGTTGCGTGCAAAATTTAAAGCAATATCAAATTTTGCACGCAAGATGAGAGATTCTTACTTTTGTGTAAACATTTAGTTGCTTCATAATATTAAGTACATATTCAGAAGGAAAAAACTCACGAAAAATTAATGATTACCCAAATATTTTCATAAATAAATTCAAACTTATCCTCTACGGGATGAATGCAGTCGTTTTCAGAATTGTTCAGTAAAAAAGAGAAAAAAAAACAGGTTCAGTTCAAAAGAAAAAAAAATGTTTCAAAAAGCATGTATTTATTCCGTAAAAAAAGATCACATATTTTTCTTTTATTTGGAATAGATAAAATGCAATCGTTTTCAAGGGGAAGGTATATATGTTAAGAGCCAGAGAAGAGAACATTGACTAAAAATAGCTGAAAATGAAATCTAAAATCATTTTTAACAGTTTAATTTTTAAACCGCATTAATTATGTACTTTTTGCACATTAAAAATATAAACTAAAACTATATAGATTAAACTTTGTTTAACTACATAGCGTATAAAATTAAATAGGGAACTTTTCCAAAATCAAATTTTAAAGAACAAAAGTAAAGGATGGTTTTTAAGGAAATGAAAAACACACCAGAATGATTTTACTAGGACAATATAAGAAATTGTTTTCAAGGACAGCTCGCATATGATTGAATTCAGCCACAAAATTAGAAATGAATCTCAATGTAATTTGCATAAAGACTAGGTTTGGGAATTTCTTTATTATAAGGATAAAAGTAGCTTTCCTCATTAAACCGTTTTTTTTTACTGACAAGTGAAAAAAAATGCACTGAACAATAAAATATGTAGAAATTTACGAAATTACTTTATGCAGAATGAAATCGAGTTAAATTAGGATTATTCTAAGTTTTTTGCAAAAATAAAATCGAGATAAATGAAAAATGATTATTAAACATTCATAAAATCACAAACGATTTGCATACAATGAAAATATAAAAATAACATTCAATTTAGTTAAAATGTGCACTTACAAAAATCAATATTCTATTTCCAATAAATAAATAAATCAGGAAATAGAAATATTATTTAAAATATTTGGCTTACATGTAGTAATTTTTATTATATTTTTATGATTTACTTTATCACATACCTAATGAATGAAAATATTATTTTTGAATAGTAATTTTTCATTCTCTTGGCTATAATTTGCAAAGTACAAATGTTATTGAACGTACTTAAAATTCATTACTTCTGTGAATATTAAATTGAAAGACAAATACCAATAGAAAACTTCTATAATATACACAGATATTTTAAAAGAATGCTATATTTTATACATAAAATTATTAAGCAGAATCTAACTTAGCCAGCAAAGGCATACTGATTGTGTTTACTTTTCAGAATTTTAAATGTAATAAACGGGTGTTTCATTTATTGTTTATAGCATAAATTTCAGTAATATTCTTAAATGCACAGTCCAATTTGAATGAAAATTGTATGGCTTCCATGCTATTTTAGAATTTATAATGTAATATGAATGTACAACACATTTTTATTTCTGCATAAATTCCAGGAGTATATTTAAATATAATTTGTATTGTATTAAAGTTTTAGAATTTTTCACTTTATTTTAAAAAAGTGTTCGCAAAATGAAATTTATGTAAATTTAGCCAAAATTTAATGTATTTTCATAGAAATTTCATACGGTTCTTGCTGTTCTCTAAATACAACTTGCTTTTGTATTAAATTTAAATTCATGCTTTTGAAAGAATATATATACTTTACATAATTAATATTTTACGTTATTTTGATTTCAAGTGTAAATCTGATTGTTTTTTCGGGGATATATTTTTATAAAAATTGAAAAAAATATTTTAAAAATATTTAATTACAAGTGTTAGCAATTTAAAAGGATTTCTGTGCGAATGAAATTTTTTTTAAATGTGTGTGTTTGTGTGATTTCAACGATATTTATTTGCTATTCATAAAATGTTTAAACAATAATTTGTCGGTATCGAAAATGAGTCACAAAACAGAATATTTGTACTTTTTTTTAATCTACAGAAGTATTTGAAATTATAAAAAGTAAATGATATGTTACTGTGATATCATTTTTTTTACTGTTTTTCAAAAAGATTGCTTATACACCAAACTTTGAAGATAATATGCAATCTTGGTTAAATTTTAGATAGAGAAAAATTTACTGAAAATTACTTTTACGCTTTTTAAAAAATAAATCTCAATCATAGAATAAGCATATATTACAGTACCTTTTTTTATCTTATTAGAAAATTTACAAAAATATTTTAATTTGTAAATATTACATTTTAAATAGCAATATTAAAAATGCAGAAAAAGTTTTAAAATAAAATACAAATTCTGTATTGTAATATAGAAAAGTGTTTTGATAATTTATTCTCTCTAAAAATGGCTTTAGTTTAACTTTAATACACCTCTCTTAATTTAATAATTTTTGAATCAATATTTTTAAAATATTCCTTAAGCTTACAGTTTAATAATGCTTAACGTAATAACATATATATAAAAATTGAGTAAAAACTGAAATTTCAAATGTTAGTTTTAAGAGTAGGGAGAGTTACAATATTTAGAATTTTGGAATAAGTCATAAAATTATCTCTATGCAAACACTTCAGAAGCTAAACAGACAGAAAATTTGAATGAAGTAGAGGTTTCGACGGATACAGTTAACAGATTAGTAAACAAGTAAAAGTGAATTGCAAATAAGTTAAATCGAATTGCGAGCAAATACGAGCGAGCTAAAAAATGTTTTTGGTGAATAAGAGAAAAAAATTAAACATAAAATCAAATTCAAATGCATTGTAAAAAGAATTCAACGTTTTTGCATTATTTATTTGTAAATTAAAAAGGCGAAATTTATTTCTGAATATATTATTTTGAATTCTTTTAAAAATATTAATATTGCTTAAAGAAATTTTTACTTAAAATAATCTCAGGTAATATTTTATTAATTGATTAATGTAATTAAATAAATGTAATGAAGAGCAATATTTTATATTTTAACTACATCACAATTTAGTAATACATTAATTTAGTAGAGACATATTCAATGATTTGGTACAATGATCGCACATAGTGTGTAGCTCTGAAGTAATGGGGGAAAAAATAAAAGATGAAATATAAAGGAATATTGATTTTGTTAAAGGTTTTAATTAACTGTTTATAAATAACAATTATGGAATAGTTTTAGTGAATTAAATTGTAATCAATCGAATACCATTTTAGCTATTTACGCATATCATAAAATTTTATGTAAACATATTTTTTAAAACATAAAAAGAAATGAATCTGATTTTATTATGAATTCATTGATAAAATAGAATCTAATATATTTTATTTCAAATTTTTATTTCAATTAACAAATGGTTTAGTTAAAAAAGGATAAATTCCTCGATGTGTTAAACGATAATTTAAATTGATTACCGAATTAATTCATAAAACACTTATGAAAATAAACTCAAACGATTTGATTAAATTCGAAAAGAAATATCGAAATAGTTTTATAATTATGTAAAAAGATTGATTATTGATTTTTATGTTTTCCTTGTACGATCTGGATTAAGTCAATCCAAATTTCTAAATCCGAGTACAAAGAACTGCATTCCGTATTTTTAAGATGAGCTATAAAATAGGTATAGGCCAGTAATACCGGACAGAAATATATAACTGTTATAGATAAATATTTAATACTCGTTTCTTGACGTATAATACTCTAAGTCTCGTTAGCAGTTACATTTTGTAGAACGCTTTTCAACAGTTGTAGGATGACACGGATACGCCTATAATTTTATAGAGTTGAACGAAGAGTACTTTAACCTCGCCACCCAGGTTTGGAGTATTTTCCAAAAGATAGGAAAAAAGCATTAACTTAATCCTCCCACCATAAAATGCACCGTAACTTTTGAACAATGCTGAAATAGCGCTTTTACAGTTACGAAAGTTAATGTATTTTGAGGATTAATTGATACTCGTTAACAATTCTTTTTTTCCCCACGTACATTCGAACTTCAATGAAAAATAGTTGTTTTAAAGGATCCAGTTACGTTATAATTAATTTACGTTATTTTTAGTTATTTAAAACATGGACAATTATGATTTTTTTTAATTTTTTATTATTTCTAATCAATTACTCAGTAAAATAGTTTTTCATAAAAAAAACAATGTAACACATATTGCCCATTTATATAACTGTATTCAAAACCTTAATTATTTAATCCCTTTAATTATTATTGCACACAGTTTACTTGCAACAAATTTCAATTCTAATGCCTATCAGTAAATAAGAATACATAATATATATTCTTATATTTATTCATTATAATATTTATATAAATATTTATGAAAATTCCTAAATATTTTGTGGTATGTAAGTTTAAAAATCTTATATTGTATTAAATTTAATACTTCGAATCGAAAACGCTTTTTCAGTAAAAATATATTAACAATATGCAGAATACAAAATATATAAGTTTTATTTTTATAAAATTCTAACTTTTTAAAATCATGTAAATTTCTTTTGAGCAACTTTATAAAAATGTTATAAATATAATTTTTATCATACATAGCAGATTTTATATAAAACTTATTTGAGTTATCATCATAAATAAGAACCTACTTAACATGTTTTTTATTCGATAAATTTGAAATGATACAAAATATCAATGAAATTTCTGAACTTTTAAAGGTAATTCTAACCTACCCAAAAACGAACAGCATAAAGAAAAGTTAACAATAAAAAAATTATTAAATTTTCGAATTTTTATGAAATTTTTGCTTTTGCTGTCAGGAGCTTAAATTTAAAAATTATCAAATTAAAAATAAAAAGGATGTTTCACATATGTATATGTGTGTAGTGGAAGACGAAACTTTTGAATTCCGTTAAAGATTTGCGATGTGAAAGATATCAAGATAGTGATTTTTTTAACTCTTATTTTTCTATTTCTTAATTGAAAAATCAATAAATATTCTAGGAAAATGTACATCCAAGTCGTTTTTATAGGCATTCTACACTATTGTGATTTTTAAAAAATAAATTTTTAATTAAAATCGTTCACCTGAATTAAATTTTTATCAAAAAATGATTTCCACGGAATTGCCTTTGTTAACTTATAAAGGAGCTAAAACTTTTTGTTAATTATAAAATTTTTAATGATAATTGTTATGAAATTAATAAATAAAAAATGTAAATTAGAAAAAAATCAATTCTCAAAAAGAGTTTTTCTATGAATTATATGAATTTTATAATAATTAAAAACATATAAATACATTAAATTTTTTATTTCAGAATATCATTTATGAAAACTTTTAAAATAAATTTAGGTAGCATGCGTTCTAGTTATTGGTTTTCATTTCGAAGTTTCCATAAACTCTGTCTTTCCAATAATAATTTATTTTAAAAAAATAGGTTCCCGTAATTATTTACAGGATCCGAAAGTTTCATGTTTATTGCAAAGTTATTATAAATTTACTTATTATAAAATTAACTGATTTTTCAAACTGGAAAATTTTTCTAAATTTCGAAATATTTCAGAAAGAAAATTCTTTTCGTTATTCTTTCGTAAAAGATTAAAAAATTAACATGATTCTAATGATAGTTTTTTAGCAGATTAATTTTTTATATCTAAATGTTTGATTTTTTAAAATCTAAATATCCAATCACTTTTCGTATTACATTTGAGTTCAAAATTCAAATGCTATTATGTGGAAATTAAATATTTTATTATATAAAATTACAATATTCATCAAATACCCTAAAAATGACTCTAGAATAGGAACAAATAAATCAACTTGAATAAGAGGTACCTCACACAAAAAAATTTCATTCTCTATACTATCTAAAGATTCCATTTCACAGTCACGATCGTCTGCTAGATATAGACAATAGATTAAAGCGGCGCTCTATGGGCTATTAGCGCGATTCTAGATACTATCTACTTTGCACCACCCCCATTCTAAGGGAAATAATGTGTAAAAACAAGAGGGGTGGCAGTATGGGGGTCTATGGTATTTTTTTTTTTTTTACAATCGCGTGCCCCACCATAATAGATGCGTCTGAATTGCAAAGGTATTTTTTAGAACAAAAAAGCACATTCCTTTTATTTTACTTGGCTTTTTTTTTACCTTTCGATAAAACACGCAAGCATTCTGCAATGCGATAAACGTATTTTGTTGGTGCTATGTTTAAATTGTATTGATTGTGACGTAAACAGTCTTGTTTAGACTAGCAAATATAGTTTTTTAATGGTTTTCAGCATTGTAAATACAAAGAAAGACGCGTGTTTGGGGCGTGCAGAGAACAATTTAGAAAGCGAAAAAGTCGGTGTCATTTTCAAATAATACTATATTTGGATTCAGCCATTAAAAATATATGACATTTCAATAGAGATTTTGAAATTTATTTTTATATAATACCGTTATTTTTAACTAACTCTCGAAAAATAATTCAAATGTTTTATTATTTAAATACATTTTGAATAAGACCATGGAATTTTAATAGGTGGATTAATAAAAACCACTGCATATTTTATTTACTCTTTATTTATTAACATTTCTTTATTTTTTGTAATTAATTTTGCTATATGCTTTTACAAATAAATTAATAATAGTTAATTTAGAACGAATAAAAAATGTTTAAAGTTCAATTGAAAAAATTAATTATTTTGCTTAGGTATGTTTAATTTATTCTTCATTCATTCTATCATAAAATCGCGTTTCTTACGAACTAATTCCAATATCTTTTGGCTTGGAAGTGAATTCTTTTATTTTTAGCGCCAAAAAATCCATTTTTCAAGAAATCTTTTAAATGTAATGAGAAAACCGCTATAAATCTTCTAAAATTGTTTCAGTTTAGAATAGATATTTTCTCGTGAGGGAAAAATAAATCAGACGAATTGAGCAGAGTATCGCTTCAATTTGTTTATAAATAGGTATAATTTCCTCATCTGCATTATATCCCATTCAATACATAAACAAATTCTGTTTGAAAAAAGTGATGTTTTTACTCAGAATTTTAGTAATTACTCAAGATGTTTCTTTTTAGAAAAAAATCGAGCTCCTAAAAAATAACAAAATTAATACTTCAAATTATTATAAAAATCAATTCAAAATAAAAGTAGTCAGAAGAAATAATTTAGACGTTTTTTTTTTGAATAACATTTATTTTCTATTTTCATGAAAATCAGATAGTTTTCTATAAAAAAAATACCAATTTAAATACGTAAATCATATTATAAAATTTATATTATATTTATATACAGATTCATTTTAAAGTAAATAATTTTCTGAAACATATAACTGAACGCATGATTTAATGTTTATTTACAAATTAATGTTTTCGATACTCGGTGGAGTTAATTTTTTTCACTCTGGTTTTAATTTATTAAGTTCAAAAGATTTAAAAATGTTTCATTTTTTATTGTTATTATAATGTGATAGTAAAATTAATTCTGAATAAATTAAAAAGATTCATTATTAAACAAATAAAAACGCTTTTTTGTGTGATAGTTAAATGTATTATGAATAAATAAGGAACAAATTTATTTAAAAGAAGCAAAGAATAATTTATATTCTTTGCTTCTTTTAAATAAATTTGTTCCTTATTTAAATATTCTATATTATTTAATAAAATCTGGTAAATCAAAAAATATCATTTAATGAATATGGAACAAATTTTACTGCCTTAAAATTATTAATTTACATAAAGCATAATTATTTTCAAATAAGAAAAAGTATTAACTTTAAAAAATTAAACTAAATTTTAAATAGCCAAATTTTAAATCATATTATGCAACAGAATAAATGAAAAATAATATATTTTTAATGTTTCTAGTGTTTTATATTTTAGCGACAAAGAATAAATTAAATTAGTTTTTATAGCGTCATATAGTTTTTGCGTATTACAAAGAGTATGAATTATCCATAACAAAAAAAAATTCAAAAGGAAAAAGATTATTTAAAAATTTATTAGGTAAAGTATATTTATTTTAAAGAAATATTTTGGAAATTCAATTTAAATAGCTTGGAAAATAGTTTTCTATTCAAATACATTAAATAATTTTTTTTATTAAAAAAAATTAATTTTGAAAAATACCTTTTTTTATCCTCGACTTCTTAAGTAATACAAAAATTAATACTTGATGGTTTTGTTTTTCAAAAGAAATAATAAAAACAGTCAAAAGAAATAAATAAACTTTTTGAAAAATTTAATAAAAAAAATACATAAAATAATATATGTATTATTTTATAATAGATATATTCAAAAGTAAATTACGTAATCACACTGCTTTCTGTAAGAATAAAATAACAAAAACATCAAAATTATTAAATTGATAAAAAGTTTCACATCCGTTTCATTTTTAAGGTCTTTACAAATAACAACTATTATTTTTTTTTTAATTTTAAGTAAAAAAATGTCCATAATTACTTTTTAATCAAATATCATCTTAAAATTAAAATCTTTAAGGGAATCATTTCTCGAAAAATACCGTTTTCCAAAGATATGAATGAAATGTATTAAAAAATGAACGAACCTGATTTTATGCTTTCGTTTAAAATCAGTTCTTTAATATTAGTTAAAAAATTAAATTTTTCTAAATAAAAATATATTTATTTACTCCTATATTTTATTAAACGACCATATAAAGTTATAGTTATTAAATTGAAGCAAATTAAAACACCAAAATTTCGTTTTCATAAGATATCATATATGTTGAGTATTTTTCAACATATTTGTTTCCTGGTTATATAAATTAATAATCAATGATTCATTTTTAATACGAAATAATAATTAGAGTTATCAAATATTATAAAAGAAAAACTTAAAAATACGAAAACTTCTTATTGAAATATTAAGTTCTGTCAATTAAAATACTCAAAATCGCTTAATTAATCTAAAAAAAATTAAATATCTTTTTTAAAAAACAAAGTAATGTTTCACGGAATTTGTAGAAATAGTTAGTAGTGGAAATAGTTAGTAGTTTCTAATAGTTAGTAGTGGTGTTAGTTATTTTTATGAATATGATAGCCATTAGGGATTAACAGAATAAGAATTGGAAATTCAATAATTTGCGTTAGAGATTTCTTTTCACTTAAATGATTTTACATAAAACATCAGTTATTGCAAAAACGCATTTCAAATATTTCTAATACTTATCATTTTAAAAGTGTCACACTTTTCACAAAGAAAAAAACTTAGCAGTTCTTAAAAATGTTTTACTGGAATTTATAAATCTTAGACAGGGCCATAAATATTTTATTTCATTCGATTTCCTTTCTTTACGTGTCTTCTTAAACTGCTTCAATTGTTTGCTTTTAAAATAAGTATTCTGCACGACAAAAAAAGAAAAACGTAAAATATATTTCGTGAAATGGCAGATTCAAAATAACACTTTCTCCAGAAATACTTTACCGCTCTAAAATTACAATCATTGCGAAAGCAATTATTATTTCAAACTGACGCGAAACACTTAAATTATACATCATCTTATCTTTCTCTAGACGGCGGAATACAGAAAAATATAAGCGATACACCTTGGTAAGTTGCCCTTAGCAACGCCACACACGTGGCCATCAACAAAAGTTCCATATTTTTGCAAGAGCAGTTGAAGTTTTGAAACGTTTACTTACCGATATGGCAGCGATGATAAGGTTTCCGACCATCATTTTGTTCTGTCACTTACACCAGTTCTGATTGTGTCACGTTCGAAAGACGATTTCAATGGACCAATGAGGGCTCGCGTAATGATAGTGGAAGTAGTTTCTTTTTAAAATGCAAAAAGTCGTCTGCTGGAATTTGATAAATGGAGGAAGGAGAAATTCTGATGGAATCCAATAGTTGAGTTTGAAAGTTTGGTTTTTCACAAATTTTTCTAATATTCTATTGAATGAAAATATTCAAGATGGATTAAAGTAAATTATTGTAAAAATTCTCCGCCAAAGTTTTCGTTTCCTATGTATAAGTTACCGCTGTAGTTAAAATAAATTTTTCCGATAAGAATACTCATCATTCTTTTATTTTAAGAATACGTGAAACAAGATCAAATTAATTTGAATATGAAATTCTTCCTTACGGAAAAAATTATTTAGTTACTTAATGCGATAATAACATTCATAAAAGATCAAATATTCTAAATTTTAAGCTATTCCAATATTAAAAACAGAAAGTTTGCTTGTAAAGTAACTATCGTCTGTTGCGTAATGTCAGTAAATTGTTACTAAAAATTTTTCAAAAATTCTACGATTTTACCAGTTTTATTTGCTATAACTCTAAGAATCAGATAATAATAGTTTAAACTTCAATAGAGAGAATTTCACTTTCTTCGAAACAAAACCGTCAATTATTGTCAACTAATTCTTTCTATCACGCAAGTTTTCCGGAAAAGTTTCCAAAAACTCTTCTCAACAAATGTCCCGAAAGCGGATCTACCAAGAAAATAATCATCAGATGGGGACCGCACTGTAATCCTAGAGCGAATCAATTATAAGAAAACTGTTCAGTGTGCGTACGTCCGATTTGCGTCTGAGAAACTGTTCAGCTTCGAACTGTGCTCGCAGGAAGAATTAGAAGATTTGATATCTCCGGCTCACGTGGTTTGGAAACCCTAGAGAGCTTTGGATTCTGGCGCACACAGGTTCTTACAGTCGGGGTTACCGATCAGGAGTTGCCTCGGTCGCCAACCACGCCAAGGCGATGTTTGAGAAGTTTTTTCAGGGTTGCTTTTCTTCCCGAACACTCACTTACTGTTGGATAAATAACGGCACGTAATCAAAGAAGGAAAGGAAAGCGCAGTGTTTAACGCTTCCGGAAAAGGGGGGTGATTCTCTCTTCATTCCTCTCTTATTATCATTTACAAAAATAGCGATTTAAAAGCAACTCTCGGAGTTCTTTTTTACTGATTTTGTTTTTGACGGATGGATTTTACAAGATAATTTTCTCTCAAGAAATTTTATATTTAAAAATTGTTTTTTATATTGTATTTAAAAATACACTTTTGATCAGATAAATAATGTTTGCAATGTACTTATTCATTGCATTATATTTATATTATCTTTTATATTACAAGTATTTTAATATGAATTTATTTGTTTAACACTACGTTCGTATTTCAATTAAAGCATGTATATAAAAATAAAAATTTTGAAGTATTTCAAGTTTAATTATATCAAAGCCTTAAGTGAAAGAAAAATTCTTCACTTATCATAATTGTATATATAAATATATGAATAAGAGTGGGAGGTTATATAATTCTTATTTCAGAAGAAAATATATGGATGATAATTGATAAATTTTCAACAATGTAAATTTGAAATAGTGGGATTTCATTGCGCATAAAATTTAAAGTTCTTTGAAAATTATATTTCTTATCTTCGGGAAGCAATACATTATAAATATTACATAAATTAAAATTCTGTTGAAATATTACATGAATATATTATTTTTTATACAGCGTAATATAATATATTTTAGTAAATAATTTTCCTCATTCAGCTTATTTTATGCTTTAGCAAAAAAGTGTCACCTGCGTGATAATAAACATTGAACATGCTGTTAAAAATCTGAAAGCATTTGAAACTCACTTGATAGATTTTAAAACCATTAAAGTTTTTAAAATTTGTTTGATATTTCAATATAAAAAATTACATATGCATCCATCCATATATATATATATATATATATATATATATATATGGAAATTTCACTTTTTTACATAAGCTATGTATATTTAATTTAATTAATATGCTTCATTTTTTTTCCTGAAGAATATGGTTTTAAGTAGTCGTCGCAAAATTTAGAGAAAATATGTTTATATTGTTTTGTTATTCAATGTATACACATATTTTTGTAAAGTTAAAAGTATTTCTCTTTCATTACTCAAAAAAAAA
>JAPDSC010156144.1:74186-93123 GCA_026290005.1 Latrodectus geometricus
TTCTTTGTTTTTAAGCAATACTTAATCTAGTTAAGAGACTAAGAAAAATGTTCATCAAATTATTTTAGCATTTATTTAATTGATGCATTTAATTTGATTTTATATAGTGCATAATCTTGGAGTAAGTATTTTACTCATTAAAAATTATATCAAAATAGTTCAGAAGTATTTCAAATTAAGCAATTCTACATGGCAATCTTAATAGGAGCTTTTGTACTATCAAAAGTATTTTTCTTAGTTATTGAATTACAATTAATCAAGTATATAATTGCAATACCCAAAAAGTATTCCAAAATTATTTTAACATTTAATCGGTATATTAATATATTATAATAGTAATATTATAAAATGAAATTAGACATATTTAACACGTTTTACTTGGATTAATAGAATAAATAATCTTACTTATATATCAGGGATATGTTAAGTTAGATACTTCAACATGGCACTTTCAATAAGAGCCATCATATTATTTAAAGCATTTTTCACTTATAATAATTCAAATATAAAATTGAAATACTCCCTAAACTTATAAAATTTATTTTGTTAATAATACTTGCTAAATTAATACTTTATTGAACCAAGAAAAATACTTGCTAAATAAATAACATTTACTTAATTAAAATATTTAATTTGATTTCTCACAATGAGTTAGCTTAATGTACGTATTTTACTCAGATGTAAAACAATAGACCAGGAATATGTCAAATTATGCAATTCTACTTGGTATTCTCAATAATGGTTATGATATTATTGAAAATATATTCTTTTCTTTCTTTAATATAAGAAAAACTATCTTTATCTTTGTTTTAGAACTATAACTAAAATTACTCAGGAAAATGCTTATAAAAGCATTTATTTAGTAACATATTAAATTTGATTCCACGCAATGAATAATCTTGGTGAATATGATTTACTCATTTATAAAAATATACATAAAAAAATAGATTAAGGATTTGTCAAATTAGGCAATTCACTATGGCACTCTTAATAAGAGCCATGATATTATGCAGAGTATTTTTCTTAATCTTTTAAGCATCTTTAATTAATTAAAGATGGCAGGCAAATGCAAATACTAACAAAAATCAATAAGATTTATTTAATTGGCATATTTTAATTTGATTCTTCCGAATGAAGAATTGTTATGTATTTTAAGTATTGTAACTACTTACATCAATGCGATTTGTTTATTCTGTAGTTATTATTTAAGATGATGTTTATTAAAAGAACCTACAACCAAATTTTGCCCAGATATTTATAAAGGATCGTCGGAAACTTATTTTGAAGTATCATTTCTTTCACGAAGCTTGACATCGAAATAATCATCGTCCCAGCTAAACTCCATTTCAACAATGCAGCTCTTAAAAGGACACTCATACTAACTTCACAAGAGACAAGATGATGGAAGATTGCGATAAGCCTCGAACACACATCGCTTCACTGAACTTATGACAGATTTGTACAGTGAAACGTTTTGATTCAGTGCATGGCTTAAAGTGGCCACAGAGAATTAATCTTTCACTTGCATGAGAGGTTATTATTCACTGTGAAGGAGTTTTCCCAGCCTTTCTCAGTTTATTATAGTCTAGAAAATAAAACAGATTTAATATGGAATAGAATTAACGACATCAAGTTTTGGGAAAGAAATTTTAAAAAAATAACTAAGCAAGTGACTATTTTTTTAAAACATCCTTCCGAATGTTGAGTTAAGAAAGTAAAATATGATATATGTTTTACAATAAAAGAATATAATATAAAATAATATCGATGGATTTAGGAATTGTAAATGGCATATTCATTATTGGAAAATGATATATTAAATTATGGATAAAATAAGATTAAAAGTTCTCATGCTGTAAACGAGTATCCAGTGTTGAGTATCCAAGACTTGATGAAAATGTCAGTGCAATTGGGCAGTTAGAAATAAGCTAAATTTCTTTGCTCATTCATATTTATGGGCCTCATGGACTTTTTGTCCTGATAAGGCCTTTACACTTTGATTCATATTTTCATATTAATAAAAATGGTATAAAATTTTAAATTAGCTTGTAAATTAAAAGGAAATATAATCAGCGTTATTTTTTGTACTTTCCTCTGCTGTCATTGCAAACATGTATTATATAAAAAAATATTTTTGTGTGTTTTTTACATACATACTTATGATGAATCATTCATGCAATCGAAAATGTGCTTATGTGCTTTTCAAATACTATGATGTACACATTAAATGCACGATTAAAAACTTCTATTAAATTATCAACAAAACTTACCATTTTTTTTATTCTCATATTTTGACTGCCTAATATGGAATGATATTCTTTTCTGAAACTGTTGATATTATTGAATTTTTTGAAGCAGTATATACATGCTGCTATTGTCACCATCTTAGTACGGATCCTTTCATAAGACTCTTGACATAGATTATTTCTGTTTGTATTGTTAGGTAACATAAATTGACTTAAAACAACAGTGTAATAAACCACTGATGCACTACGTAATTCAGCATACTGAGGAGAGTTTGTGGCAGCATTTTTGTTTTTGCTGAGAAATCCGGTAAGAATTTGATCAAGTAGCACTTTTCACAGTCTGTGTCACAGTCATGCACACATATGAAACAATACCAAATAAGATAATTTCAAACTGAATTATATCGGTTCAAATATTCACTTCCCTATATTCAGTTTAAATGAAAGAAGCCTTTTAAAACCTGCAACCGCAAGTCATTACTTCATAAAATAAATTAAGAAGACTCAAAAACAATGTCTTACAATCCCTAAAGAGGACTTTCTTATATGTCTACAAAAATGTCATATAAAGCCTTTATATTCTTTACAGTAACGTATTGGACTTTTAGTAGTTAAAAATGGGAAGTTTGGAAATCAAAAATAACATATCACAATTCCTCAATTTTAACTTTTAAAACTAAAATAAAGTAGACATAAAAGTAAAGATAAGATGAAAAAGTAAAGTTTAATAAGAAATATTACAAAAACTCTTAACATTAAATAATAAACATAGTTTAACATTTCTGAAATTTGCTACTGTGAGCAACTATATAATTTGCTACTATGAAATGATTTTCAAAATAATTTCAAAAATACAATAAGAAAAATTATATGTGAAACAGGATCTAATTTGGCATTGTTTTCACACTGATAAAGTATCAAAATAAATTTCGAAAAATATACTTAAGAAAGTCTCCAAAATCATCTGTAATGAAAAATGAAATATTTTTTGGTAAACTGCTCAAAATTATTTTTGAGTTTTTATATAAAAATTTATTATTTTATGTAACTAATAAGCTTTAAAAGAAGAGAAATTAATTAAATTTAAAATATAAATTAAAAATAAAACTTTTTTAATTTTATTCTTAATTTAAAATAAAGTTAAAAAAGTTTAATTAATTATTTTTAAAAAGTTAAAACAAGTTTAACATAATGTTAATGTTTTTTTTATTAAACATTAAATAACAAAAACTTAAAATAATTGCAGGAACTATCAATTTTGACAAATTGTGCCAAATGCTCTTTAGCAACCAAAATGTGTTTGGTTCAACATTTTTTTGCTTATTTGATTAAAGTAATCTTGATATTTAATCGAGTTGATAATAGAATAGTTGAAATTGATATTTGGTTCAACAGCTCTGAATTCGATTTTCATCTCCGATGAAAATGTAAATCTTAATCAAATTAGGTTATATGTATAGAAAGTAAACGAAACAAATCAAAACCGTTGTCTTCAAAATATTAACTTTCTGGATACTAAGACTTCCCTCTCTCAAAATAAATGTAGATAAATTTGAAACCAAGTAATTTAAATAAGATGGCTCTAAATTTTCCTTTATTAGATTGACGCTTTTACTGTCTGAAATATAATAGATCGTTGAAATTAAATTATATCAGATAACTTTTGTTTTCAAACTAAAAAGTTTGCAAAAGCAAAGTGGGAAAATCTTTATTTATTGTAATCAGTTCTAAAAAGGGCATTTTTCTCCAAACTTTTACACCTTGTACCCACAAAATAAACAAAATAAATAACAAATTATTCTTAATCTAACCAATATATAGTACCTGCTTCAAACTAGTTTGTGTAAATAGTACCAATCTTGATTTTTAGTCAACAGAATTAAAAATAACAGAAAAAATCCTCCTAAACCTTAAAATACATATATATACTACTAAAAGAAAACATTTAAAATTTAATATATATCATAAGATATATATTGAGCGAATGTTCCAGTAAAAACTCAAACTACAATGGCAAAATAAAGTGGATTCTGAAAATAATCATGTATATTGTTTGTTTTGATGCTCTTCTCCTAGCTTTCATCATTGTTTGTTTGTTTTGATGCAATCGAAGTTCCTTTCATTATATGCGCTGTCTAACTTTTCTTACTTATTGATTTTTAAGCCTTTAGTAAAGTTCTTTTGTAAAGAAAAAAATACATATTTGTCAGACTTGCTTTTTAGTTAAAATTTTAAGGTTTCTTAGAAAAATAAGACGCAGAAATAAATAATAGTTAAGGAAAAACCACTCTTGTTTAGAAATGACTGGTTGCTATTATTTGTAGATGAAAATGAAAAAAATCGAGATCCATGCTTTACAATGGAACTTACTCTTGATGCAAAGAGGCTCTTTTATATTTTGAATTATTTTTTAATTCAAAATATTCTCTCAAGATATCACCTTTTCTATCAAATATTTGCTTTCATCAAATGTTTTATGCATTTTGTTTTTCGTGTAATAAACTATTTGAAAATATATCATAGTCAATAAATGAAACAATTCTTTTATTATTTTTCTATCGATTTCGATTATAAAATCTTTAGATATTTTGCACTTTAAAGTAAAAATCATTGAAATTTTATAATATATGTATAATGTTATTCAAGCCATCTGAATAACAGAAGCACTTTGAATTCATTAAAATGACATATCTTGAAATTATTTAAAAATTATGTAAATTATAAAAATCATCTGTATTACTAATTTAAATATATATCCATTGATTGAGGTAAAAAAGTAAATAGTGCTATGTATAAGTTCTTTGAATTATTTTCTAAATATATTTTATAATAGTTTTTACCATTATTGGATGCAAAATTAGTTTCTCAAATGTTTCAGAATTTTTTAAAATATAGAAAATTTTACTTTAAAATTGAAATAAAAATTTTAAAAGTAAAATTTTCTATATTTCGTTTCAGAAATTTTTTAACTCTTTTGAAACTATGACTCAAAGTTAAAATTTTTGGCATATGGTAAACGAGAATTTAGCTAATTGCTCTTACTTTATAGAATGCAATTACATTTATAAGGACAACCTATCTATTCCTATCAACTGAAATTTTTAATAATTGTTCTAATAGTTTTGATTTTGGTGTACGTTCTCCATCAAAATTCATTTTAAGAAATGAAATCTTGTGAATCAGTCTTTTTAAATTCGGATTTGGAGGATTTTGTAACTTAACTTTTTGTTCGAAGAGCAAAGAAATTTAAATTGCTAGTTTATCTGAATCCATCTTTATCTGTTCCTCAAGTATATACAAATTTTCATAATTCATTATTAAAGATGTGATCTTAATGAATTTATTCTCTAATACCCAAAAATATTTATCTTGCTCTTTTAAAGTAATAAAAACTTTATAATAAATGCAGCAGAATTCATTAATTAAAATTTTTCCACTCAAAAATGCATTAAATATAACTATTTTATGATTAATATTTTTGAAAAATTCATTTGAGTGATAAATTAATAATTTCAATATTAATATTAATCTCAGTTTTTTATTAGAAACAAAATAATCATTTCCTAATCAACATTCCCTCTAAATTTATTCAAAATAATCATTTCAAAATTATCTTCATTCCAAATTTATCCCAGACACAGCATTCTTATCTTTCATGATTAAAAATCATCCTAAATTGTTTTTAAAAGAAAAATTTTCATTTAATATTAATATGTTTACTTAATAAATTCCAAATGAAAAGTAATTATTTTAAAATCTAATTAATCCTAGAATGTCACCAAATTGTGTGCACAATTTTGGGTACTATTGTTATATCATATGACACTTTGAAAAAGGGCTCTATGTATCATATAAACTTGACATACAAGTTCTATCACTGGGTGTCGCATGAGCTGACTCAAGCAGATAAGGACAGAGATGTTCAGACCTGCACTAATAAACTTGAATATAAACGCAAAGACAACATTTTGTACCAGATAGTCACTTGTGATGAAAATTGGATTTATTTCATCAACACTAGTCGAAAAGGAAGTTGGTCTGCGCCCGGTAAACCTTCCGGTAATTTTGCAAACGCAATTTAACAATCAAAAAGATCGTGCTTTGTATCTGATGAGAGTGCTGTGGTATTATCCCATAGAGCTAGGAGTAGTGGAGGAGGCATATCCTATCAAATGCATTAGGTCCGATTGAAGCCATTATCGCCATTCTTGATTGGAATTTCAAATGCTAGTAGGGAAGAACGCGTCGAGTGATTCCTAAACTACGCATGCGCAGTAATAGTACGATTTGCGCATGCACCAACATTTCGATAAGTATAGCAAATAATAACTTCAAATCAAGTAAATAATACAGCTTAAAAGATGAAGAAAATAATACAGCTTAATACAGATAAAGAAAATAATACAGCTTAAATATCAAAAATTAAGAAATAAATTCATCACTTATGTTATAGAATACAAAATAAGCACTTTTCTTCTCTAACTAAGATGGCCGCACGGTTACAGTTGATACTTCATCGAAAGGGGGAAATTTCCTCTCCCCTACACCTTTCTCTATGTATTATCCCAAAGAGTATCTGAAAGAAGATGAAAACCATTGATAGTATGACGTACACAGTGAGACGCTACTCCATGTTGAATACTATTATCAAATCCAAACGTCGAACTGAGTTCTAGCTCAAGAAGGTATAGTTTTATCAAGATAATGCAAAACCACATGTATCTGAATTCACCAGCTGGATTCCGTATGGATTCTAATGGGATCTTTTTCCACATCTACCATATAGCCTTGACATCACTCTTTCGGATTTCTGCCTTTTTTTTTTTTCCTTTGCATCTGCATCTTGCAGGTGCTATCTTCGATTCCTCACGATATGTCCGCAATGATGTTGATCTGTTTTCCAACAGGTTTCTCTCTCGAAGGCTTTGTAAAACTATCAAAACATTGCGAGAACTTTTCATAAAGAGAAATCATAAAGTGAAATGATTTCAAACATTTTGAAAAATACGATTTTTCTCTACTCTTTTATAATAACTTCTGCAGTTTACAGTGACATTTTATGCAAATTACAGATACCTTATAACGTTGAAGCATAAATTAAATTTGTTTGTTTGCTTAGAATACGCGTTTTTCGATGTTTATTTCTGCCAACTGAAAAGCTACTAGACGCAGCCGTTCCTCAAGTAATTTTAAACTATAAGCAAGTATCGAGATTGACAACTTAATTGGTATTCTGTTTTCTATACCAGTGGAGAAACATCGCGACTACAACATATTTTCCATGCATCCGCCTCCCTTAATTAACAAGATGCATCTTCTGCTATGCACTTTACTTGTGTAATGTGGTAATATGATTGGTTAATGTAATTGGTCCTTTCAGTATGACTGTTTTCGGATGAAGCAGGCATCGAATCTACAAGCCTCAGACCATGGACTAGGACCACAACTCCTATAATATAAAAAAATCCATTTTCTCAGTTATTTATAGTTTTGCCAAAATTTTTGTTGAATATTATTGGAATATTATTTTTTACGACTCACCCATATGTTTCTTGTTTTATTTTGTTTAACGTGTCTTTTTTAAGAACAATGCATTTCGAAAGCAATTTCTGAATGATCTCGGAAACATAGTTTTTAACTAACTAAATTCTTGGTATTTAAAATTTTAACTTTTCGGACAGAAATTCCTTAAAATTTTCATTCTAATAAACTATAATTATAACTATAATATAATATAATAAACTATAATAATAAACTAAACTATTATTTTCAAATCTTGATATGCATATAAATCTGAATGTACAAAAATGTTTTAATAAAAATGTTTTGCTCTATGCTTTTAATGATCTCATAGATACCTAATATATAAATAATGCTACAAATTTTTAATTAAAATGTGTCGATATTTTCATATATATTACAGATATTTTGAAATGTGAATTCAAAGCGACTATAATATGGATTTTATTTAAAATGTTGAGAGTATGGGCATCTTAACAGAATAGTAAAAATAAACAGTCTAATCATAAGTCAAATTGGGTATGTAGAAGCTGAAAGATTGCACTTTATCAGTTTATTAAACGGGATGGGGATCTGGTGGGTTTCGTTTTCAAAAAGAAGTTCAATTCGAATCCCGACCCAGCCGAAAGCCCGACGTGTTCGCTAATGACGCCTGGGTATGTTACATGGTATGTTGCAAGTTAAGTATGTTGCATGGTTGCAATGCTCTCCATGTGAAGTGTTACCTCTGTGGGTAGCAGGCCAATCTGGATGACTTCTGCTTGGTTCCTTCTAAATTACAAACTCATATCACTTTCGGAGATAGATACCCATTATGTGCTTCAGAAGCCAATGTGCCATCACTTCCCACCACTTGTAGAGCTGAAAAAAGGGTAAATGGATCCTAGCAGTCTAGCATTAAAATGTTTTTACATATTATAATGTTTTGTTATAACATTTGTGCAATCATTTATACCTTTTAGAAATAGGAATCTTCCTATTTTTATAATATAAAATTCCAGACTTTCCTGCTCTTAAAAAAAAAATTGGCTCTGCATTCTACAAGTATATTTGTCAAGGTGGGTACTTGGAAGTTTTCTGAGTTTCCTCTAGTGCTATACGTGAATACGGCTACTACACATGAAAAATCTCCACGGAAGTCAATAAAGGGCATGTTCTTCATGTTCCTTAACAACCAAGTATTCTTGCGTTGGACAAAATTTGTTTGCCAGATGACTGTTAATAATAGTTGTCTTTCCTTAATAGATATCGTGTTTCACATGTGGAATTCGTCGTAGGATACCCCCTCTTGGATAAAAATTTTGACAGTTTTAATTCAAATGAAAGAAAATGTAAGTTCATTCTTTTGTTCCATTAAAGGGAATTATTAATCTTCCTTTATTAAGACAAAGCACACTACTTTAAAAACAACTACAAGACAGTAACTTTCCAAAATTAAGTAATATATATAATTTTTTAGAAGTATTTAGTATAATGAATATTTGTTTGCAATACGTTTCTGACTGCTTTTTTCTATTGAATGAAAATCAGCTAAACACTGTCAATCACCTGGTAATTTTCAGGTCAAGTAAAGAGGTCATTATTAAAGCCGTTACCCTCCTCTCTACGGCATAAAAGTGAAAAAATATTGCAATCTAATTTGTTTGCATAAGCCTACAATAATTAATACTAGTGAACTTCGATTGTGTCAGGTATAGAACTCGTCGCCTGCTCCTCACGAGAATGATGCTTTTTGAATCAGGCCACCACACCTTCTAAATTTTAAATGCGTTTTTCCAAATTAATATATTCTAATCTTGAAAAACACAGAAGGTGTTGATCAATAGTGACTGAAATGAAATGCTCTCAGATATAATTCTTCGTAATTTTGGAATATGGTTAAGAACTTGATGAAAATTTCTCCCTTCAAACTTACATTCCAAATCTGAGAAATTAAAAACTTAGGAATATTATATGGCTGCTGGTTAACATTTTTATGTCCTTTCAATACCATTATACCTACTTAAGGTTAATCAGAGTTCTAATGTTTTTGAATACTGATATTTTTATGATTATTAGTGTAGGTTATTTCTGCTTGTGTTATACTAGAGAATTTAAGGCTGATATGTATAAAATCAATCTGTAAAAGTATATACCCGCCAAACAATGCAATATAAAGAAGAAATCCAACTAGGCATCATACAATCCAAGTAAACGGACAGGGTCTACATCTGAGTTGCAAAAAACCTTTTTATAACTATGTGAAACAACAGCCTTGGAAATTTTTTTTTGCTTCTAATGGCGGGCACCCTTGAGTAATTAACCCATTTGCCGCAGCAAGGCCGAAAACTGCTACTCATTTTATCGTTACCAGGTGGGCATCTGTGAACCAAGTCACGGAGGACGAGTAGCATCACCCATGCAACACCACCACAAACCCGTTTATAGGGCGGGCCACATTTATCCATCATCTGAGAAAAGGACAAGAAAGAGAAAGAGAAAGTACATCCATGCCCGAGCTGGGATGCAAACCCAGGTCCTCCCCATCCGTAGTCAGGTACTCTAACCACCAGACAGGGTGGGTGGCCAGCCATGAAGATTTAGCAAGTATATTTTAAATTAATTTCCCAAGTTGACAATTAATTGATTAACGGTTTGGCGCACCAAAGAGAATCGAACCTAAGTACCAATGGTTCTTAGATTCTATTCTCTTTTCATATATGTCTATAATGATTCTGAGTCTATTTTAAACAGTAATCCTTGTAGATTTAATTTGTACAAAATGTGACCTTAAAGCAACAAACATCAACTCAAAATCCAAGTGAATAAAGTATCAAACTAGAAAACTACAAGTCAGCGAGTCATTTGTTCTAACTGGCTACTGATTTGAAAATAAACTAAGGATCATGATTCAGCGTATGATGTTTTAGAAAGATTCATATCTGACAATAGTATCTGTTTTGTATATAAGGATTTATAGGTCTTTCTCTGTAATGAGAAAACTAATACATCACTTTGATTCATTGTTTTCCGATTTTGTTTACTTTGTACAAAAGCCTTTATTAGTTAGGTGGTAAATGAGTATATTCGGAGGAAAATAGTTACACAATAGAAACAGAAAAACAGATAATTTATATCCCTCAGAATGCAACTTCCGGGTAAAAAAATGTCCCAAGAAAGAAAGATTCTTGTGTAATATCCGGAATGAGACAACTCATCTCAGATTACTACTATTGATACTAAAATAACAACTGGTATAGAAATGTAACAAAATAAGCCCTTTAAAATTTCTCAGCTTTACGAATAAATCTCATATTTAATACGAAAATTGATTGCATTTATTATGTATTCAATTAACGAAATGTTTTCAGATATTTTAAATTATCTGAATGAGTAAGAAAAATGAAAGAATGATTCAAGAGTTTTATATTTTAATGTTTCAAAGAGAATTATTCAGATATAATTTCATATATTTCTTAATAAGTAGGTAGATAATAGGGATTGATTTCGGATCTTTCTGCTGAGTGCTTATATTGAGGATGAAATTTTTTTACATATTGATTCAATCAATGGAATTATTTGAAGGTGGTCAATTCTTTATAATTTAGATGTAAGTACCAAGCAGTAGACCCTAAGATATTATTTGCTACCCCCTGAGGAAATTATTTCATTTGGAGGACATTGCGACCACCATCTATTTAACTTATTTCAATAAATTGTCACCATCAGTTACGAAAGCAAGAATAAATAAAATGTTTTGTAAGGAGTTACCTTGGGAAGGTTTGCTTGTTTGTTTTTTCACTCTAAAATCACTATTTGTGCTCGATTGTTAATTTGAACGGTGTTATAGTATAAAGATGCCTTAAAAGTCCTATGGTATAAACATTAAATCTGGAATTGAATCCACAAGTTGTTGAACTGAAACCTAGATATTAACCATTCAGCTGACAATCAAAGGTCTACAAAAGAAATTATGTCAATAAAACAAATTCATATTCATTAATACTTTATAAACTATATTTTTTTTATCATGTCAGACTCGTGAATAGCTCTGCAAGTCGTCATATAATCAAAAGATTTTTCAGTGTTCAGTGTTCAAAACTCGAAACGTATTTTGAAATATTTTCTAATGATCCATTAATTTTACGAATTACTTATGAAAATGTTCTAACAATTCAGCTTTCCAATTTTGAAATTAAGTAGTATTATATGATTGCTAACAATTAATTTATTCGATAAAGGTTCAAATTAATATAAATTACTTTTGAAAACCTTCATCCCTTTCTACTCCTAATAATTCGTGTATTATATCTTAAAAAGATCCAATTGGCTAAAACTTCGTAAGTCATCAAAGTTCTCATCAATCACTTTAATGTTTTAGAAAACTAAAAATTTATTACTACTTTAGTTCAGTTTACAGAGACCATTTGTCATCTTACTTTCACATGACATGGTAAAGTGCAGCCAATAAACAAAAATCGTTTGTTAAAAAAAAATTCAAATACACACGCACATACTAGCAAACATTCATTATCAATTAAGAATGGTATGAAAATTTATCACAAATTAATTTAAATAATAACAAAATATAGTTTTAATCACAAAGTAATTGCAATGTTAAAACAAAGTAAGTAATAATAATAATTACAAGCTTTAACAAAAAGAATTAATTAATAAATTAGGAAGCACAGTTTACATTGATATAGAATTTAAGTCAACCAGCAAAATTTTATTTCAGTTTTTTTTTTTTGTAATTTTTTTTAAAATATAAATTAGTAAAAAAAAATTTTTTTTGAAATAAAAAAAATAAAAATTTACAAAAAAAAAAGTTTTTTTTTTGTAATTTTTTTGTAAAATGCTCTGATAATAAAAACGTAAATATTTTTATTATTAGAACATTTATTACCTAATAATAAGTGTTTCAAAGAATAATAGTATTTTATTGCAAGAATAGAAACCTGGAAAATTTCCTTGCTCTCTCTTCAACCGTTTTGCATCTTGAAAAGAGAAAAACACACACACATACACAGCACAGATCTCATCTAGTTCTTATTAGCTAAGATCGAACATTAGAAGCTTCATTCCAAAAAGTTCAGTCTTCTTACTTGGTAAGCATAGTAAGGGCTAAACTGTTTTGTAGTAAAAGTGTTAAAAAAAACTTTCTTTCCTTTTTACTAATTTTTCAAGTGTTTCAATATTAGTATGTTAGATAAATAGGAAGAATTATGAACTTTAGCTCAACAGTTAATAGGCAAGATTTCCACCTGTTCTGTAGTTATTTGTGGGGGTTTGGAATCCTTTTCGAACCCCAGATTTCCATCTAACTTTTTGAGCAAAAAATATAACCTTTTTTATTTTTTTAACAGCGGGCACTTGGGTATAATCCCTTCTCCACAACAAGGCCGGAGACTGCTACTCATTTATCGTTACCCGGTGGGCACCTGTGAACCAAGTCACGAAGGCGAGTAGCATTACCCACGTCACACAACCATTAGCCCGTTCATAGGACGGGCTACATTCATCCATCACCTCAGGAAAGGACAAGAAACACAGAGAAAGTACATGCATGTCCGAGTTGGGATTTAAACCCATGCCCTCACCATCCGCAGTCATATACTCTAACCACTAGGCAGGTTGGGCCGTGGAAAAAATTACATAAGAATTGCAAAACAATGTTTTTAATTCAATGCTATTAATATTTCACAAATTTCTTTTTCTTTGAAATAAATTCAAAAAATTTAACAATTAGCATATATATGTAATGGGATAAAAGTTCACAAACAGTCACCCTTTAATTATTTTGGCAATTTTTTGATGCCAAGAGTAACAAAATGGTGGCTGCCGTTACATAAAAGCTAAATTAAGATAAAATTAGATATTTTTTCACAATTTTTATCATAAATGATTTAGCTTAATCACATATTACAATAAGTTAATTAACAATTTTAATATTCTCAATAGAAAGAACTTTGAAATTTAACTTGGTTGAAAATACCAGGTTTACCAGAAATTAAATTTTATCGCTAACATTTATCATCAAATTTTATCTCTAATATTTATCACCAAAAAGGTATAACCGTTTCTACGCCAAACCCATCTAATACAAAATATGCTACTTCATCCAAATATTATATTGGATTAACATATTTTAGTGTACGTTGTTATAAAACTAGTTATATTTAAAAAAGAAAATTATTAAAATACATTCGTCCGCTTCTCGAATTTTTCCAAGAGCACCAGTATATAACAAGATTCGTTCTGTTTTTAAGAGATAAATCAGATGTGCTACATACGTTTGAAGTCATTAGATTTATAAGCAGAAAAAAAGATAAAAGTTTGTCAGAAATGCCCGAAAAAGATGAAAAATGCCTTTAAGGAAGGAGGCAATTCCATTAGCTGATGCAATATTGATCTATAATAATTAAAATCTTTCTCTTTTATCTATAGTAATAAACCTGTCAGTCTATCAAAGGTTGTACGCTGAAAGCAGTAGAAAATTCTCATTTTTCTTGAGCCATTTATTTTTTGTTTTATGGAATTAGAGTAAGTGATTTCATTTCGCAAGACCGATTCTCAATTAATGTTCATAAGTGTAACATTGATTTTTTTAATGTCAAGAAAAAGAGGAGAGATTTATTTTTCCATAAATAACAGAACTTAAAAACCTATATAAATTCTGCAGACCTTTAGAATATGAAGATGATTTTTTTTTCTAAATTTTTCGTGAAATAACTTACATACCTTTCGAGAGATACTTAAGGCCTGTGTAAGTATGGAGAAAAATTTAGTACCTAAGCCTTTGAAACTAATTATGTTAGAGATAGCATAATTGCATTTCTAGAAGTTAGAGTAATTTTTTTCTACTTTGGAATGAATTTTTTATTCGTTGATTTATTTTTTCCCAACATATTTCAAGGTTTTTCTAAAAGTTCTCTCATTATTTTGAAAAGCATATTATATATTTAGTTACCGTTTTATTTTGATTTGTTTGTCATTTTATCGGCCGCTTTTCCCTCAAGAGGACTAATTCGAAAGAAAATTATATATTAAAGTAAATATCATTTACAGTTTAAAATGAAAGGAACATATAAGAAATAATTTCAGGTTACCACCCTAAATAGGAGAATCGAACCCAACCACTACTGAAATGAGCATTAAAGTACTGACCATTCAACTAACTTTATAGATTTGGCAGCAACGTTATATGATAAATTCTAAGAGAAAAAAGGCTTAATCAGACATAAAATTTTTTTAAAAATGTGATTTATAGTAATTATTAAAATATCATTCCAAAGGAAAAATTAATGTGTACACACAAACAGAATATATGATTAAATTTTATGTATATTTAGTTATTATAGTTTAGTTTGTTTGTTATTCTGTCAGTTTTATAAAAACAAGCTAATATCAGCGTAACGTACAGTAAAAGGTATGAAATAATGAGAATGGTAAGGATTAAATAATGGTAAATTTTTTTGTCTCCCAATGGACACTTTTTTGCATACAAATGCTTATTAGACCGAAGAGTAAAGATTAAAATGAATTAGGAACCACTACAAACCAAACCAAAAGCGGGATTCTAACTCATGAACTAAAGAACCGAATATTAAAGGAAACCCTTTCGGCTGCCAGCATTGCGAATTAATCAATAATAATAATTAACTTTATGTAATATAGAGATGTGAAAAGGATAGAAGCTATTTTATTTACTTTAAATTTTAATGAAAAAGGAAAGTCAACCCTTAAAAATATGGCGAGAAAAATACGATTGTGATGCTTCAACTTTACAATTGTGATGCTATACATAATCTGATAAATACAATTGTGTTGATTCATTAGTCCAGATTAATAGAAATATGATTTTAGTTGTGTGTTTTTACCGAACAAGCCACTAAACATACTGATAATTTTAAACTATGGCTGATTGATGAGTGCGATAACTAAATTACTATCCTCCTATCTAAACATCCACACAATATCATTGGAGGTGGATAAGACACAGCAAAATATTATTTAACTGATAGAAACCAACACTACTGCATGGGTTTTATCAGTAAAGCAGTTGTTGGTTGTGTCAGGTATTAAGTTCGCTTCATTTAAGAAATAAGAATGACAACTTTTCCACCAGGTTTAGCACAAGGTACCGTGGCCACTTGTTTGATTGAAGTTGTGTATTTTTCTTGACCCAAAAAAATTTAACACAGTCAACAACTCACTATTTTGAACCACAGTCAAGTGAACAAGAAGACTTCTAATCTACCTCTTTATTTTTCAAGTTTTGATTGAGAAATACTAGGTTTTTAGAAAACCTAAAAAAGACACGTTGGATCTGTAATATGTACTTTGGTGTGCGATAAGCTTAATATCCATTTATTTACGTTCTGAATGGGAAAACAGCTTTTTTATAGCCACATGCTACCATGATTGTTAATTGCCTTGTTTTAATATTCAAGATAGGTAAAATAGTGAGATACCTATTTGGCTATCTATTTTTGGCAACTAAATTTTTTAACCATGAAAAAAACCACTGCATAAATTTGACTCTAAATCAAAAGATAAAATTATCTTTTTTTCTAGGTATACTACCCATAGCACCACATCAGAGGAGAGAACCTTACATTTTAAATTTCACTTGCAGCAAGAACATATTTAGTGACCAAATGTTATTTAAAAATTATTTTATACATTGTTTCTCAGTTTCTATATAAAGGTGGAAAATAAATTTTCTGATGACATGAGATGTGACATTCATGCATACATAGCGGTGCAGACAAGCCTTGGACACTGTACCTCAAAGTTAATGGATTCAGAATACTCACATATCACCAAGGATCGCATAATTCTGAACCACGATCAGGTGACGAGATTATTCTTGAGCTAGCACCCACTTCCCAACGTCTAAACTTCTATTTGTGCAAAAAAAAAAAAAAATAAAATAAAATATAAAAAAATAATAATAAGAGGGTACCGTTTGTAAACTTTTCCGGCAAATACATCCTAAAGTATCCATGGTAAATGTGTAATACAGCTTAAAGCTACGAAATGGTTAGTTGTGTTAAATGACTTTCTTTGTCAGAAATATTTACTTGGGATCGTATTACAATATTCTCACTTTACAATCCTTAAACTCTTTACCATTATTAAGAAACAATAGTTCTGAACCCATGTAATATTACAGAATTAACTATTCATATTTTAATGTATGAATTACTGAAATCCTACATTGAAATTTAGTGAATTATTCTTAAATCGGAACGATTTGATTGGGCAAATTAAGTACTTACTTTTTAAGGGGAATAACAGTAAAATCAGGTCTGAAGGATAATGGTCTGTTAAAGTAATCGTATTATTTCGTTATACATTTTTCGATAACTATTTTTGCCGGTAAAAATTCTCATCATAGTGAACAAGCTTTAACTTTTAATTGTATCTAAATGAAGATATTGACTGCTCTTCTTTCCAAACCTCCACACCATGTCGACAACAGAGGATATTAGATTCAACAAATGTTTGACATTAGGAGGCTTCTCTAAGCATAAAAGTTGTCGTTTATCTTTTGGTACAACACAATCCACCAAACATAACTCTTATTTCATCGTGATACTTTACAATAACTCATCTTACAATAGCCCGGGATACTGTGATTGGTATTGTCTTTTTTTACTCTAGTCTTTAATTGCGTATGAATGCTGCTTCAAGGAATGATAATTTGAATTAAATTTAAATAGAAACACTTTTAATAGTCATAGTTTATTTGTATACATATATTGCTCCAGGGGGAGTATTTTGGAGGACTTGAGTTCATTCTGAAGTTGGACTCAACTTTAGAATGAACTCATCTGAAGTGACACTTTTCTCCGCATTCTACAACATAACATTAGAATAATACTATACTCAAAGAATTCAACATATATCAACTTGATATGAATGCTATTGGTTTGCTAGATTAAGTTTGAATTCCTTCATCCGGCTATTAAGAGACGCCTTTTAAACTGAACTATCTGTTAGCTATTTGTGTGATGAATTTGAATTTTTTTTTTATTTCTTGCTTTAAGACTTTTTTAATTATTGAAAATGTGATGGATGTGATGGTTTATCTCACTAAATTGGCATTTTTGTGACTAAACAATAATTCAGTCAAGATTATTTTTTCAAATAAACAATATTCATTAAAACACAATATTGATGTCTTTTATATGGTAGTCTTGTGTTCAAATTAAAAAGTTTTTAAAATTAATATTAATTTGAAAATTTTGAAATACATATACTATATACTACCTGAGTTCACTATTCAAATATAATCGCTACAAAATCAGCCAGAATTGTTTTGCTCAAAGGACTTATTCTTGGCCGAACTCAATGAATCTAGGATCCTATAATTGGTTTGGTATGTAGATTAATTGAGTTCATGTTTAATTTAAAAAGCTATTAGAATTAAAGTTAATAGGACTTTAAGTTATTTGTGCAATAAATTTCTCAATATAAATTCAAATATAATCGATTCTAATTCAGACAGGACTTTTTTCTCCAAAGCACCTGTTCATTACAAAATTTAGTAAAAATAATGTTATTCAGTAGTTTTAGTGCCTAGATGCATAAAGTGAGCTCATTCTCACTTTAAGAAGCTTTTTCCTTCGAAATTTAGGAGAAGCATTTTTGGATATATTGGACTATATAAATTCAGATTGGAATTTCGAAGATATTTTTCATAAAATTAACAACTAACAAAAGTTTCCTATAGTGAATAATATAATCCAAAAAAAATTAATAATCACATTACCATTTATATTGAATTCTGAACCTTTCCAAAAAATATAAGACATTTATAGCTGAGTCATCTATATTTAGCAACATTTATATATCTAGTTCAATAACTGCTGCCAAAATATAGCAAAGAAAACAAAAGCACGCTGTCTTCTTGACTGAACGCTTCGTTTTATCAGACTCATGTGGTCATTTTGATTAAATTATTCCTTTTATTGTTATTTCGATATCATGTAGCAAATGCCTTTTTCACACGGAAAACTAGCATATGCTTCAATTTTTTATTGCTCCGTGACACGGCAGGCTCAAAGCTGTTTGGTGTGTCGCATCAATTTGAACGAAACTGCACGAGCCTTCAGAGAAGATTGTTTATTTCTTTTAATATATATATATATATATATATATATATATATATATATATATATATA
>JAPDSC010156144.1:93133-124730 GCA_026290005.1 Latrodectus geometricus
ATATATATATATATATATATATATATATATATATATATATATATATACTGGTTGTTAAATGTCAGTTCAAAGTGACCAGAAGTAAAAAGCAGAAAGGGAAAATTTGTACTGTTGTTAACAATTTTCCCCCTCTTTGCTCTCGGTGAAGGAACAATTGAATTTATATGGCTTGTCTGATAGCTTATGATGATAAAAATTCTCCTGATAGTTCGTCCGTTAGCTTACGGTGTTTTTTCTTTACCATTCTGCTTTTGTCTTAAATCTGTCTTTTCCTTTGATGATTCTGAGGGAAATTTCTGCAAAAAATAGATTAATTTAGATAATGGGTGGGAAATTCTTGATTGATTTTTGCATTCTGTTCTCAGGTTGCTCTATAGCTGTATATATCAGAAACTGCTTTGTAATTTCGATCTCATGACTAAACTACAATGCTAAATCATATTCTGGCTTACTTTTTTAATTGTTCAATAACAGAAACAGAAAAGCAGTCAGCTATGTTTAAAGAAGGCTCATAAAGGATCATTCACGCACATGCGTTAGCGATTAGTGTTTTGTCGGTATATAGTTGTTTCAAATTCAACTTTTTAGTGAATTTCAGAAATGACTTGACATGCATTTAATTTGACATGTTTGGTTTCTTTATCACTCAATGGTCTTTGTCAAACGTTGTCTAATTATTTCGGGACCATGAAAATACGGGTCCCGAAGTGATTAGACCACGGGAGAAGTTTATAAAAATTAATTTTGAAGAATATTGGCATTCCTAATCTCTCAATTGTCCTTAAGATCAATTTAGCATTTCTAGCCAACATCAATATTTTAAAGAAATATTTATGCTGCCGGCCAGAAGATATGTGTTCAGTGTTCCTAGCTCCTAGGCTGTTGGTCCCGGGTTCGAATCCCGGTCGAGACATGAATGATTTTTCCTTTCTCTGTATGTTTTATTGTCCTTTCTTTTGTGATAGTGAATAAAAAGTCTATCCTGTAGATTTGTGGTGATGTGAGGGTAATGCTACTCTCCACCGTAATTTGTTTCACAGGTGACCTCCGGGTGATCATAAATAAGAAACAGTTTCTGGCCATGTTTATAGCCAAGGGTTATTCATGCCTCACCGTTAGAAAAAAAGATGTATTAGACTCTTTCAAATAAATGATTAAATGGACAAATAATGCAAACGTTTTCATGTGAAGACACTCCTCCAACCATTTTTGAAGTTTATTAAAGTTCACGAAAATATATATGAAAATCTGTTTTACTTCAACTTCTCTACCTTTATCTAGAGTTTCTGATTTAAGAACGCACTCTTCATTTTTATAGAATTTAGTAAAGATAATTTTTGAGCAATAAATGATCCGAGTATTGCGTTTACTAAATGAACACAAAAGTAATTTCCAACACTTTGACGATTTAATTTTGTTTGCTTTGATACCAAGAAATGGACAGCCTTACAGCCTAAGGCCTTTGTAAAACGTTTTCAATATCCATTGCATGAACAGCTTACAGACAAGCCTTTTAATTGATAGCAAATGGTATTCACTAGCCGCAAAGGAGAAAACCCGTAACATTTCCAAACTCCACATAGACATTCATGTAAAAGGCAGAAATGTCTCTCTTTTATTGTCAATCAATTCGAAAGTGAGATCTCTCTCTTAGAAGAACGGTATCCTACTCTTAGGACATATTGAAGCAAGTGTATCAGGTTTTCTCATTATTACACAGTCATTTTATGTATAAGAAGACAGGTTTAACTAGGCCCAGAATTTTAAATAATAGTAAGAACATTTTCAGCTTGTATCATAAATTGACATTACATTTTTTTCTTAAGTATGTAATAACATCTTATATAATTAATGTAACAAATTTTTCTCAAATTTGTTTATTTTATATAAAAAATCCAGAATTCTGCGTACAGATATTTTTATGACATCCTGAATAACAAGACACATTAAAAGTGCTTGTTTCTCATATAATAAGAGGCTTGTTCTCGTTATAGGATAATAAGTTTATTGTTTCAACAACGCTTGTAAATAGTTTTGTGTGTCATAATAATTAGATTATATGTATATAACTATATTTTTAAAAACTTTTTACCTTATTTCTATAACCAAGGAATTCTTAATAGGTAATTAGCATCTGTTGATATAAAAATAAGTTCGAAGAATGTTGCAAAAAATATTCTTTTTTTTAAATCTTTTTTCTTGAAAATGTAATTTAGTTTGTTTTATGGAAGTAAACTGATTATATTATTTAAAAATAGTGAACATATTTGTATATAGCTTGCATGAATAATACTTGTATATCCTAAACATATACACAGTTAAACTAAATAATACTAAGTATAAATATGTATTTGCATATAAAGATACAAATTTTCGTTTTCCTTACATAACTGCCAATATAAATTAAGATAATTTATATTGACAGTTATATAAGGAATACAAAAATATATACTTTCTTATTCAGATTTGTATAATTGATGCATAAGTTCAAAAAGTTAATAGAAATAAAAATATAATAAAGCATTAATCATCTTTAGGTAATAATAAATATTAGACATAATTTTGACATATTTAAAAAGAGTTTCTAAAAAGTTTTGTTTTTCTGAACCATAGGAAGACTGATTGCGGAATCATCATTCTTGATACGGGAATGTACCTGTCATTTATACTCGGCCCAAGCAATGAACTGCCATGTTCACTAATCATGGCCTGGCTTAAGTAAAATGGGTTAATAGCTGCAATGTCCTCCGGATGAAATGATACCTCTATGATTTACAGGCAAAATCAGAAGAGATCCGTATTGTTCCCTGCTTCCAAATTACGAAAGCTCGTCCATTTCCTAAACTGCATACTCACTAGATGTTTACTCATACTCACTAGTATAAGATGCCTTAAGTTGCACCCCTTGCAGTCCCAAAATATATTATAAATTCTATCATTCAGAAATCTTATATATAGTATAATTTAATCTTTATCAACATCATTCCATTGTGTAATATTTGAATCCATACTTAAGTAATGAAAGATAATTATCTTCGTCAATTAGTTAAAAGCAAAGAACGAATTTGTCATGACTATACTTTTTACACTTTCTACTTTACAATAAAAATGGCATTCACACTGGAACTTACAGTTAAAGCTGGATTTTAAGCCACTTCATTATTTTTTACCCGAGATGAATGTTGAAACTTCCAATAAATAGACAGAAAGTATAAGTAGATACTTTCTGTCTATTTATTGGAATTTAATTCTTTTAATTCATCTAACAACTCGTCCGATTTGCTTTTTTTGTGCTGATTTAATTGTATTTTGCAAATTTCAAAAAGTAATTTTTTCTAATTTCCTGAAACATGTTAGATCATGTGACATCGTGGTTTAACTCGTTTTAAGAAAATAAAATGTTAAAACATCCTTTAGTTTTGTTCATTAAATGTTAAGATGGGGTTAAATGTCTTTATTATATTAACCGTGGGAATGTGGCATTCCTTGTTGATTTGATTTTAATTTTATTTCAAACAGTTTATTCAATTTTTATTTTATTTTTAGGAAGCACATTTCCCAAATGTTAAGATTTTTATTAAAGTCTTTAAGTAATGTGAGTGTATTAAAATTGTTAAGTTTGAGTTAAAGTGCTAATGTCCTCGGCATATTTCAATAATATAATTTTGTAATTTATTTATCTATCAAACACACACACACAAATAAACCTTTAAGAAACATATCTTAAAAAACACGATTATTTTTTATACAAAATGATTAAAATAAACACTTCTAGGATACATTTTAGTACTGTGACTTCATAAACCATTTAAATGAATAACTTGAAGGAAAATTTGCATTTCATATTCTAATAATATATTTTATATATTTCTACAGTATACATTTTTACGATGGTATCATACCTACATAATTGAATATTGATTTTAGTAATGTTATGTAATCTCTCTGACTAATATATAATAACATTTTTTCTCTAAAAAAATTCAATTTATGTGAAATTATTGTTATCGGATAAATTTACTAGATAAATATATTTAATAGAAAAATCCAAGCATTGTCCGATATCATTCTCCTTACGATGTCATTTCCAATAAAGGTACAGACAATAACGTAACTTTTACATTAATTTTTTATCTAAATTATTATTATATTAAAAATGAAATTGTTATAAGAATAAATTAGGCAAAAACCTTTCCTTGAGTTATACAGCTTTATTCTAAAGCAAGTATTCACTTTAATATAGTATTAGAAATTATTGCATTTCAAAAGAGAAGGTGCAAGTTCGTTGCACCTTCTCTTTTGAAAAGCATAATGCATTCACTGTTTTCAAAGTTTAATTGCACTGCTGAAATCTATGGCACAATTGTACTTGTATAATAATGTGTGTGACATGATTTCTAAAAAAAGAATATATAAAGCAGAAATTGCAATTGTTCGACTTTTTTACGATAGCATGCTGTATTCTCCTTTTTTTCATTTCTGGTAAACCATCTGATTTCCTTCATAGCGTAAGTGAATGTTAGTTAATGTCAAATCATTCTCCTGATAGAAAATAGTATGATGAAAAAATTCCAGTGACTTACATTATGTTTAAATTGATTGACTATTTAGTATATATTCTCAAATCATTATGCATCTCAAAAAAAATTAATGAAACCCCGCAGTATTTTAATTTAAAAGCAATATTATATTTGATTAAAAAAATTATTTTGTTTATAGAAATTAATAGTTGTATACATATATCAAAAAAGCTATTGTCATAATTATAAATTTTGTAAATAGTAAAGATAAATATATGGAAAAGTCAAAAAATATTTTACATAACAGAATTTTTCCCATAAACACTTTTTTCATTTTTTATGTCTAAATGACCTTCATTTAATGGAGGATACTCTTAACCAGTTTAACTTATATTTAAAATTAGTTAAAAATAAGAATTTACTTAGTTTAAAATAATTTTTAGTTAACCATATTCGTGTTAGATAATAAAAATTATTTTGGTTTTCTAACATTGACAGCATCCGGCAGTACTATTAAGGTTTCTGTTTAATTCATACAGACAGAAAAAAAAAATTCTCAAAAACATGTAGTGAGAATAGTGTATATATCCTTAAACTTTATGAAATATTTTAAACTGTTGATTAATTTTTTTAGAGTCTCACAGTTTCAAAAGAAAAATGTAAGCAGTGAAAATATAATATATATATATGAAATGTTAAAATAGAATCTATACTAGCTCAAATATCGATATCCACTCACAATCGTGATTCCAAATATTACACAGTGTCTCTAATTAACAGGATGATTTTGTAAATTTGAATATATTCAAATACATTCGCTTTTGCTGAAGATAAAGGCCAAAATTTAATTGACTTTCGAAAAAATACAACAAAAAATTTACATCAATAAAGTTACTCTATTCAAGAACGAGTGTGAATATTTTTTTTATTTTTGGAGGTTCAAACAGTGCTTTATTTCAGTTTTTGTCTTATATTAAAAATAAAGTTCAATGATAATAAGTTTTTTCCTTAGTAAAATATTCACTTTAATTGCAATGAAAAAAAAACTGTCTTATCATTACACCATTCAACCATGATATCTGATTTGGTGAAAATGCTGTAAAGATTAATAATTACAATAGATATTACATATATAATATAGATTAAATATATAATAAATATTAAAGTTATAACATTTTTTCATTTAAGGTGATTTCTGTATGAAGGAAATTAGTTTAATAACAAGAGATTTTGCAACTGCGTTTTTAATATATATAAATTGGTTTGATAAAATGTTTTTAACCCTAATTTAAAAATTAATTAATAAAGAATTACAAATTTATTGATAAAATGAGCTTATTTATAGTCAAGAATAAGAAACAGATACGTTATTTATTTTTGACAGTATATATTCATCACATCATTTGTATAATAAAGTATAAGTAAAAATTCCTCCATTTATCATCGTATTTAGTGGGATGATTTTTTGGAATAATTTTAACAGGAAGATCCACGCACGTGTAGCTAATTCTACTTAATAATTTTATGTATACTTGATATATATACATGATTTATAATTCAAGAATCTGTTTGAAAAAGAACTCTTAATTATATAATAAATAAAAAATCATTTTTTATTGCTGCAAATAAACTTGCAGTGCAACGAACTTTAGTTATGCCTTTCCTAACATCCTTGAAATCATCCTGCAGCATTTTAAGTAATATAAACTTTTTTCGACTGAATGCTGAGATTTTAAAACTTAAGTTATTGGTAAAATATCATTTTATCATTTTTATAGTCAATGACCTAAATTATTAAAATTATTATTGTTAGTATTAAATGATAATTATTTAAGGAACAAAGATAGACGTTTTATTGCTCATTAGAGAATATTATATATATTTTTTTAAATATTCTCTTAAAGTTATAAGAGAAAAGATTTTTTTTCACAGATTTGGCTATAATTCTATTTTACTTGAACAAAATTAAGTGAAATGAAACTACATATATTTATAATTTTTATCTTTAATTTTTAAAAAACATGTTTAAAAAAAAAGAATTTTTACTATTATTTATCTAGAATTTCACTAAAAAATGGAAGAGATGGAATTTAAGTCATAAATTAAAATTTAATTGTTTTAAAGGTTTTCAAAGATAACAGAAATGCACTTTTAAAATTCGGAATGAAGCAAAAACTAAAAATACAAATAAAAAGTAAATAATAAAGCGCAAGTTGATCATATTTTGTAATTGTACAAAATGTATTCACACTGGTGTTCATTATTGTTGATTCTTAGCTTTATTATTATTATAATGCAGAATAGTGAAAATATTTGGCAGATAAGGATCTTAATTATAGCAATCAAAAACTATTTTCTATGATAACGCATCTAGCCATTTTTTATGAAAGTTATCGTATTTGAACAAAATTGGCGGCAATATGTAATCATTTGGGAAACTGTTCTACTCTTTATCTTATATAATAACCACAAATTTTACTGAAATCTATTTTCAACTACATATTATCTTTTTCATATAAGTGGCTCAAATTCAATGAATAAGTACAACTCATTTGGATAGTTAATAAAAATTAATACTATTGCAAATTAAGTATTTCTTAAAATACAGACATTTTAGAATTCTACGTATACCGAATCTGACAAAAGTAAATATCATTTCATCAAATTAAAGCTTGCTTTTCTAAGTTTAAAGTAAATATTTACAATTAAATTGCAATTTTTAATATGTTCAGAAGAATTTTATTTTTACAAAGATTCCCCCTTATTTTATTACTACCATATTTGATTTAAAACAGTATATTATTAAATATTTTATGAGATCATATAAAAAGAACAAGAATTCTGTTAACAATTACATTGAAAAAATTTTTTAAACCATTGCGCTGGAAAGGGTTAAAATGAGCTACCGATTTTGAACTACCGAGGAATTTTTTATGATTTACCTTTCAATAACGAGAATTGTTTGTTAAAAAGTAGTTTTATATTGTATTGTAAGTATATTATTATTTATGGAGATATACTTTGTAAGTGTAGTTGTATAAAATCTTACTGTTAAAAACTTTTTATGCGGGATTTTTTTAGAAGTTGATTTGATTTAAGGAGATAATTGATTTTAGTTTCTTGAATTCTTTCGAATCATATAAATATAAAAAAATAATGAGTTTTTTCTTAAGGAAGATGATGAGAAAAATGCTGTATTTATTAAAAATTTGAAAATATATAAATATTTATCATTTTATATAATAAAATAATATTAAAAATAAATTTTTATTTCAAATATTTTGCTATGCAGAAAACTTTATTATACTTTCAATATACTCATATTTATTCCTTGTTTATTATTTTGATCAGAATTATATGTATTAGACATTTATATACGAGAATGACTAAAATATAAATAACTTTGTTCATTGTTACAATGATACGACCTGAGATACAAAAGACATATATGTGTTTGCATGTGTATTAAAGTAGGTAGTTTAATTCCTTTTTAACGCATGTTTGTAGAACTTTAAGACACCTTTATGTTCATAAAATCTATAATATTATCATTTTTTAATAAAAAAATTTTATGCATAAAGGCCTTTATTCGTCTGGTGTCTATCAGCAAAATAATAGTTAAAATATTTATATGATTTTTTAAACAAGTTTTAATATCTCAATGTAATATTTTATTGCAAATCCGCCACAGCGGCCATATAATCCATCATGTCAATTTCTGAATCATGTGATTTCTTTTGACTGATATCCTTTTTTGTCTGGAAACATGGTTTTTATTACGTCATAGAGATCAAGAATATTAAGAATTATGAAGAAAAAAATTATATTTTGCAACTCTAGTATTTAAGTCATGGCGAGGAATTATAGAACATTTTATTCCATTTTCAGATTTTATTAAGAATTTTTGTGAGGATAGTTCTGATTTTTTTTAGCATGATCTTCAGATTTCTTGTCCTTTCGGCTACTTAGATTCCAAGTTGTGTTGCTCTTTTTTTCATTATTTTACTGTTTAAATTTGTGATAAAATTTCCTTTCTTATTTTGTGTATGTAAATTGTATCATTTACATTACTAAAATAAAACACCTTTTTTAAATTAATTGTTAACTTAATGAGTATTTTAAAATTTTTATTTAATTTGAAAGAATGATGTTCCTATATTTTCTTTTTTAAAATTATTAGGTAACATTTAGATCTATAATTTTTTTACGAATGTTTCTTAGCTTACATTTAAATTCATGTTGTTATTTTTTTTAGAATTCGTATTAACATTTTATAATTTTTCTTTTTTAAAATCCTTATATTTCAAAAGTATGTAATTACAGTTTTTATTTATAAGGATTTGATTTATCATTTAGATGTGGTGCGTTAGCGTTTTTCTGAAAAAGAGTTTATTACGCCACCTTGGCAATATTTTTTGTCACCAAAAAAGTTCAGAAATTGGCAAGATGGATTATACGGCATCTTTGCCGTAAATTGTATGCCTAGTTTATCATAGCTTCAAGCTATTTAGAATATAAACTTTGTTATATCATTTTAATCCTTCTTATACTAAACTTTTTATTCATCAAAAAGGATTTAGCAAAGTTTTCATCAAAACCTAGATTAAATTAAACAAACTACTTCACTCAAATTTTTATTATAACAGTATAGTATGTTATTATGCAAAGATATTTCTGCGAAATTTTTTATTTATAAATTTAATAATTTAGGTGATAAATAGTGAATTTAAAGGAAAAAATTATAAGCAATTATGTCTTGAAAGCTAAAATTCAATTTTTAATTTCCAGCAGCCGCAAAATGTTCTTGGTTACTTTTTTCGTTATGATCTACTCAAGGTGAAGAAAGTCTCTCTTAAAAAGGCAAGATTTCTAAACTTATTTAACTCCCATATTATTTTTTTCTATTATACTTTAGTACAATATCAATATTTTTTTCATCTAATTAATCAGTACTACTTTCTTTCAAATGATTTTTGCAATGAACATAAATATATATGAAATAAACATGAACACAAATAATTTTTTATTGAAATCAATCTTTAATTAAGAAATTCCACTAATCTAGCCAATTTTCTAATGAGTTTTAAAAACGAGTTTACTTTTCCTTTAATAATTGTAGTATTATTTACAGTAATATTAATAAATATATTTTCTCTTTGCAAAGCGAATAGATCTATTTGTAATGGTTTGTAAATATATCTAATGTAGACCCCTATGTAAATCATCTAATCAGGTTTGTAGGAGTGAATTGACATCTGAAATAACTATCAACATGGCTTAAAGTTATCTGAAAATGATTTTTTCTGAAATTAACTGTTAATAGACATAAAATGGAAAAACATTCTTTCATTTACATGATAATGAGAATATACTTTTGCATGATTCAAAATAAAATAAAAGACTACTCAAATCTACCTTAATATCTGGATGCAGCCGGAGTTAAAATGCAATCACACATCACAGATTTACTTTTGTATTTCTCATCATGTGGCTAAAAATAACTAGATCCATAAAACTATATTGATAAAATAAATACATCTAGATCACTAAAAGTAACTCTATAATGCGATGACGTAAATTAATAAGACGAGTTAAAAGGCACATCATTTCAATACTTCTGAACTTTTGAAATAAAATAAAAACACATCATAATCTCCCATCATAGGCTAATTTGTATATTTCATTTTTCAATGTCAGAAATTACATCCGTGATATCAGAATAGGATTGATTGAATCAGACATATAAAGTCTATGTAAATTAGGAACTTTGACTTACTTGTAATTTTATATTCCAAGATGAAAGATTCTGAACCAAAGGCCTCATCGAAATTTCTAAATAAATGTAAAACATTTTCTAATTAATTTCGAGTCTCATTTTTCCGTAAAGAAGTTTTTAAAAAGATGAAAAATATCAATTGGACTTTCTTTTACGGATTATTTTCGTCTAATATTGAAGTCTATTTATATTCATAACTCAAACTGTATCCTGGTACAAGATTCAGAAATCTAAATTCCACATAATGAACTATGATTTATTTCCAAAATATTATTTTCTAATTTATGAAATGAAAACGAAATACGTAGTTGTTTCTTATATTTTCAATAGTTTTATTCAAAAGGCATTCAATAGAACTCTTTACTAAAATAACATATTTTTGTTGGTACTCTGCCTTTTTTTTTATTTAAATTATTATTTTTCACAATGTGTTTCAATAAATTGTGAAAATTTTTAAAATCAGATATTTATAGATAAAAACATGTGTTTGATTAAATTCATCCATAAATTGTGATACTATTCTGTGTTATGAACTAAGAGTTTTTAAGAAACTCATGTATTATGTCATGAATTTTTATATATAATTAATTTCAAATTCATTTTATATACTAATAAATATCTTATATTATTTTATTTATAATAATTTATCATGAAAATCTTTATGTGTTATTATAAGTTTTTTATTTTTATATAATAATATTATGGAGATGAGATATTAATTTTTTTTGTATCAGGCTAGACTTTTTGCTATTTATTCTAATTTTATGAATTTTTTCAACAGACGATAAAAGATTTTCTGAACCAAATGACACTTCTAATTCAAGTACTTCATTACGCATTTATTTTTGCTAATGAATTGCAATATTGGATGCACAAATTGATAATTATATCTATATTAATATAAATTAATTCCTAACTAAAATTAATTGCCTCATTGGACCATAGCTATAGTTTTTCATATTATTCTTTTATTGAAAGCGAAATGTATTTTGTAATTACATATGTATTTATAGATTTAGAAGTTAAATCTTTACATTGAGCCATAAAAATTATATTTTGAATGTCAAGATAAAAAAAAATAAATTTAAGTCTAGTCAAAAACCTCTAGCATGAAAATTAATCTAAGTTGATTTATGACCAAAATTGATCCAATTGATCCACAAAGTAGTTTATGACGACAAGAGAAGAATTATTCTTCTAAATTCTTCTTGTTTTCATTGATATAAAACTTTTTTGATGTTTTGTGATGCTTTGTTATCCAAAAATATATTTCTCAACCGTAAAAATTTATTTTAAAAAATAAATTCGTTAGAAATATCCCTAAAAGTTTTTAGCCATATTATTATTATTAAAATTGATCTGATATAAGATTCTATTCTATTCTTTTCAATAATAAATTTAAACTGTTTTGATTTTAATGAAACCTTAACTAAAAGAGCATTAGGTTAAATAAATTGATTTAAACTAAAAGAGCCATAATTACGTTTGTTCAAAATAATGCAAAGTATATTCTTAAGTTTAAAATGATGTAAAACATTAACAATAGAAATCATGTAAAACATATTTCAAAATTTAATATGCTGTAAAACATTAATAATAGAAAATAGGAAGGTATATAAAATAATTTTATTGATAAATTCTGATAAAATATAATTTTAGTTTAACAATTTAGAAGTCATATTAAACAACACCGTAATATCTGAATACATTCTGTGTTTTTCTTATATGAGATAGCTCTTATTATTAACAATATTTAAAATTTTATATAAATTTTTATTTTAAAATATTTTATAAAATTGCATTCTTTGTAATAATTATTTTTATTTCAATGAATAATGCCTAATACAATAATATAAGAATTAAATGAATAATAATTTAATCTATTTTAATAACAAAGGGAATTATACTATAATAAAAATTTTTACGAATTTCTTAAAGAACCAAATATTTCATTAGTTCTTATTAATGGAATTGCTTAAAATTCTTTTCAAAATATAAATAAATACACTGTTAAATCAAATATAAAAATATATTCTATAAGCCTATTATAATTTTTGACATGCCTTTAAAAGGACTGAATTTTGCTTTTAAGATAATTTAGTTATCTTGAAAGTAAAATTTAATAATAATTTAACAATTAGAATTCATTGTTTGATACAAAATATTATTGATAATGTATTACAAGCAAAAAAAATTAATTATAACGAAATTATTTTACATATCCTTGCTCCGAATTGAAATTTTGTAACATTAAATTTCGAATACTGAGAAAACTACAAGCATTTATGGCAATGTGTGTAATGAAACATTTATAATTTTTATAACTGTTATCATTTTTTAGAAAAATTTCCCTTCTCTGACTGTATAACATTTTGTTGTAAAGTTTCATAGCTGAATTCCTGACATATTTTGTATAAGTGATAAAAAAATACCTGATTTGATTTAAGAGACAAAGTAAGCTCGTTTGATATTAATATATTTTATTTTTGCCAGACAAAAATATTTTTCGCATGATTCGTGAAAACGCCATAGGATTTTCTTACAAAAAATATCTCAGAAAAAGGTTTTTTATTGCATTTATTAATACTCTCAGATCATTTTACTGAATATTTAAAATAAGTCTAAGTACTTAGGAATCACTTGAATTTACAGATACTTTAAATGTTTTTATGCATAATAATAAATAGGTCAATATTTATTTAGAAGGCATTAAAAATAATTTGCTGTTTTCTGTACAATAATGTGACATTTAAATATAAAAAAACAAAAATTAATAACACATGTAAGAAATACAATGAGTGCACTCAGATTTATCTGTCTGTATTTATCAATATATTTTATATATATTTATGTACTCCTATAATGGAGAATGTTTTTACTAAAAGGCATATCTGAAAAACATAATGAAACTAAAATAATTAAAATGTTATACTTCAAAGAGATTCTATCACATTTCAGTTTGATTTTAAAAACTAATACAATAATTTTTAGTTAAAGTTTTAAATTTAAAAGAAAAATAAAATTTTATATCATGTTAATTGAATTTTATTTATTTGCAACAGACGCAAAAATCGAGGTGTGGATACCAACTCCTCCCTGGTGTTGATTGAAACGCCTACGTCTGCTTTGGTGATCTTCACAAGTGAAGGAAGCTCTAGAGAGGTGAAATTTCTTAACTTATTTAAATTTTATATTCTGCTTTTCAGTATATATCTTAGAACAATATCAGTATTTTTTTTATCTATAGCAATATTGTGAGGACAACTTTCTTTTAATTAATGTATCAAATTAATTCACTATTCATTGTATATGTCAAACAAACACATTCTTTTTTCTTATTTATTATTAATATATTTTCCACTTTTAAGAATGAATCTATTTGTAGTGACACTGGTCACGTGAGCAGAGTGGGTGGTGTGGGTCTAACACTCCAAAATATCAATAAAACATCCTGAAACTATCGAATGACGATATTCCTGCGGCCAACCTTAACAAATACAAATTTAAAAAAATTAAAAAATTCTTTCCTTTTTATGAAAATAAAGCTGTAATTCTACATGAATCAAGATAAAGAAAACGACCATTGAAAACCTTATTCAGATTTGAATATAGCTTTAACCAAAAAGTGATTCCACATCACAAACTTATTGGTCCATTTATCATCATCTAACAATCCAGATCAGTGATGTGACTTTACAATATGATGTTTTCCGTCAATAAACTAAAATAAAAGTCAATAAGCTTAAATATTACTTAAAATCGTCAATTCGATGAAACCCCAATTCGATTTCCCAACACAGACTTATTTGTGTGTTAACCTTGTAAACTCTACATCATTCTTTAAATATATATTTAACATGATCAAACAGAAGACTAGAAAAATCTAGAGCTGTAATTTATTTATGTTTTAATTTCTGTTGTTTACTGTTTTGAAGCTTCATAAAAGCTGTAAAAAGAGGTTCAAACCATCTTTTCCTGATGTAGATTTTTATCTTGATATAAAAGAGTTTGAAGAACTAATAGAAAAATTAAAATGATATTAATTTGAATTGTACCACATTTTGTGGATTATTCGTCTAATATTGAACTAAAATACATACACAACTTAAACAATACCCATATTAGGATTTAGAAACCTAATAGTCACATTAGGACTTATTTTGTAATTTTTTTTAAAAAAAAAAGTAATATGTAAAGAATTTGTCTCTAATACCTTTTACATTTGAGACAAATTCTTTACATACCTTTACCATTTATAGTTATTCCATACCTTTTATAGTTTTATTCTAATAGAATTTAATCGTATATTTCACTTAAAAAAACAAACAAATAAGGGCTCTCAGTTATTCTGTGTTTTTAATTTTTTTAGTCATTTTTCTTCTTTAAAAATCTTTAAACTACGATATTTATAAATATTTATGTAATACATTAATAGTAACAATCTAATAAAATTGGTTGTTTTGAAAACAGTTTCATTTCTAAAAATTAACATTGATTTTAATGTAATATTTGTATTTGTTTCTTTGTTTGCTTGTGATGATATTTTTAGATAATATTTTTGAAAAAACTACATAATATCATCTTTATTCATTAAACTTCATACAAGGAACAGAGATTCATTGATAACTTTGACTGTATTGATATTTAGGTGCAATGTTGAAAGACGGGACAGTTGATGAGCTATGTAATACATTAGCATTATTCATTTATTTGCTTATGCTAGTCACATGCTCTATAATGATAAGCGTTTGTCATCATAATATTAAATGATAGTTATTTCCCTGTTTTTTTAAAATTATAATATTAACAATGAAATAAAGTAATAAAAAAATAATATATTTTGTGTATTATGCTTGTCTGATTCGATACAGGATTTTTTTTTAACTTGTTCAGTATAATCAAAGTGGAATTCAAGTGGTAGTTTACGGCATTTTTGTAAAGTACAACAAGTTCTGTAAGGAGTTAAGATTTACAAATTTATAAGCAATTTGGTTTTAGCTGCTTATATGTCAATGCATATATTATGTAAAAATGTGATGTTTGCTTTTATTTATTAATTTTTTATTTATATATATATATATTTTTTTTACAAATCTGAAAAAAGTGGGACAAAACAGTAACCATTATTTAATAAGAAAACTTAAAAATATATAAGGAGAAATCAACTGAAATGTTTGTTGAACATGTCAAAAAAAAATTGAAAAATAAGTGTTATTTTTTAATATTTTAGTAGTTAAATGAATAACGCAGAATCAAATCATCTTTGTGATTGCATTGTTGATTCATATCTTTATAATATGTGAGCTCTAATGGCTCATCAGCTTCTCGCCGCTTTCCGAGAAGACCAACAAAGTGAAGCATCATTTGCCCCGCATCGCAATGAGAGGGTGATCACATTCCCCCTCATAGTGTTGCTGAAGCTCCGTGAATAGGGGACGTGAGACCACGTATTCAAAATTTCAGATTTTAATTTGCAGCAGCTGCAAAGCTAAGGACGCGTTCTATTTCTTCCCTGACGTTGATTGGGACACCTACGTCTTTCTTGGCGATCTTCACATAATAAAGAAGCGTTCTCAGGAGAAAGTAAGATATTTATTTTTATAAATTTTGTTTCATTCTTATCATGCACTTTCCCATTACAATTTTATAGATATAATAATATCATTAAATTATTCTGGTATAAAACATTTTTACCTACCCATAAATAAATATAAATTATATTTACTTAAAACTTTATTTAAAAATAAAAAAAAACAAAATTACTTTAACAAAAACAAAACTTTCATGTGTGTTCTAAAAATATAGTGCCACATGTCTTCATAGTTTGAATTAAAAATGATATAAAAGATCAACTAAAGAAATTGTGTAAAATAAGTTTCATAAGAAATAAATGATAAATATAGATAATTATAATTTTTAGTTTACATTTGAAACTTTTTATTAAAGTACAGGCTATACAGATTTTGTATGTCTTCCTATGTCCCCTCTTATTCTTAACAATATTTCAAATTTCAATAAATATTTAAAAAAAATCCAATTCTTAAATATTATATGAAACTGTATTCTATTTTCTTTAAATAGTTTTTTAACTGGATGAATGATTATATATATATATACATATATAAACTATTATGATTTTTTTAAAAGAAATAATTTTCATTATTCTTTATTAATGGAATTTCTTCCTCATATTAAGAAATCAAATTATAAATCCATTGTAAAGTAATATTATGTATGTACATTATACATTGTAAAAGACAATTTTTTTTTCACGAGTGTTTCATCTGATTTGTAAAATATATTGTTTATAACTTTATACAAAGAAATGAAAGATAGTCTTAACAATGATATTATTTTCAATATTGACAATGACAATTCAATTCTTTACAATGCCAATATATATGTCATTGTTTCAAAATAAAATTTTTGCTATGTATAACTTTGAAATTACATTCTAACTAATGAAAAATCACTTGTTACAATGTTTTAACATTGTTTATTGTCACTATTGTCGTATTGCTTATATAAACTTTGCAAGAGTGCTGGTGAATTCTTCCTGTTGAAAACTTTTGAAGTGTAGTTTTCTAACATTTTCTGAGTATAAGCGATTAAAAAAATTAGCTAAATCATATGACTTAAGTGTATTTTATATTTTTGATAAGTAAAAAAGTAATGTGTTTCTCTTTGAATAAGATGCTGAAAAATAGATATTAAGATTTATTATTGCATTTTGTTAAAACGCATACATTATATTATGTAATATAAAACTTAAAGTAAATTTTAAAATTTGAGAAACATTTAAAAATATGCTTCATTTTTAACTGTTTTTATACATATTACTATTCTACAGAATATGTTTAAATTATTTGCTATTTTTTATAAAGAATTTGACCGGTAAATTTAAACTTTATGATTTTTATTAAAATGTTTTATATAAAGAAAAAATACTTATAATATTTTATTGGAAAAAACTATAATTACATTTATATGGGCGTGTGTAATATATCCATAAAATTTTTTATAAATTTCTAAGCATGAAGAAGTGAATTGCAATAATTATTAAATAATTATTATTGCTCTCAATTATTATACCTCAGAGCATATTATTGCTCTCAATAAATTTAACGAAAATGTCACTTTAAAAAATTGTTTTTTTTTGCACGTTTGTAATGCAACTATTTTGAATATATCACCTCATTAGTCGTTGTATGAGGTGTACTTTTCCCGTTGAAAATAGATCTGCAAAACGAAGTACATCTTGTACGCCAATACTCAGTTCTTGATTACATTCATTTTTAGTCATTTTCAAATTTTTTATATTTGGATACTTTTCTTCGGGTTTCTTTGCGAATTATGAGAGTATTACAGTTACTAAAGTTCACTGAATGCGCATGCTCATATTTTCCAGTTTTGATGAATAAATTTTAAGCCTGTTAAATTTCTACCATTCAGTGTTCTTAAATGATTATATGTATGATTGCTATGATTAAAAAATAATATATAAGTTATTGATATATATATAGTTTAACATAAAAATATTTCTCTTCTACAAACAATAAAGAAATAAAATTTTAAATTTTTATATGAACTGTTTCATGATATTTAATTAGTAATATATTTTAATGGGATTCACATTTATATTTGTGATTTATGAATTATATTGACATCTTAGCCATAATAAAAAATCTAACTTGTGTAAATATTTTTACTATACAATTATTTGAATCAAATAAAATTGAATTGAATTGTATAACTTATGGAATACGTCATGTTATTCTACTTTGAAACACTATAAAATTTTTTTGGGTAAAATTGTTTTCATATTAATTAAAAAAATTAATGTCTTTTTTACGCTGTATGCAGTTATATTCTTTCATTATAATTTTAATAAATGTTATTTTTTTTTTGGTTTTCAGAGCTAATAAATCATTTTAATGTTAGAGATGTTATGTAAATCATCTACATAAAGTAGGAGTAGTAGATGTAACATCTAAAAACGTTATCAAAATGGCCTGAAGTTAAAGAACCAACGAAAAGTTAAAGAGCAGTTTCATGTGACTCAGATTAAAAGAAAGATAATTTAAAGCCTTCTGAAGATTTGGTTATAAGGAAATGTACATCGTGATTAAATGTCACAGACTTATTTGTGGGTTTCTCTGAATCCAGATATAAATTTTTTGTTCATACAATAAAACTTTCTAGAAACTCCAGAAATTGAAAGAAAATGGAAAAAATAAATATATCGGTGACTTGTACAAACCAATAACTCTTCTTCCTAGAGTGAGATTACAGTAGAAAGTTCAAATTATTATTTTTTTTACCTAAAATAAAAGGAATAACCTCATGAATAAGAAATGGATATGAGACATGGGATGAATATAATCTAAGCAATAACATGATTTCATATCACAGACTAATTTGTGCGTTGTACATTATAAACTCGTAAACGTCAGACATTATACTGCTATATGATTAAATAAATAAATTGATATAAAAATGTTAAGCTGTGATTTTTCATTTACATACATTTCTATCATCAAATGTTCTAAACTTATATCTTCCTAAGCGTTATAAAAAAATCATGAACACATTTTTCTTGACGAAGATTTTCATTCAAGGTGATCGAATTTTGAAGTCCTTATAGAACATTAATTGGTATCAAAGTGATTACATATATTTACCAGCATTCGTAGCTTTCCTCATTAATTAAAAGTTAATTATAGTTAAATTGCACAAAGTTTTAATTCTAAAATTAGAAATGAATCAAATTTGTATTTACTTCAAAAACCTATATTTTTTATTCAACAAAAATTAAATTAAATAATTATATATTTTTTTGCTATCTTTGAGAATAACTAGTCATTCAATATGTATCAAATAGAATATTTATTAAACGAAAATAAATATGCAAAATTCCTCCTTGTAGTCATTATTTTAGTCATTCTATTTTTCAAAATTTGTCTATTTTTTAAAAAAGCGTCAGCTGGTGTAATTACAAATAAAAACATGTCTTGAGTTATCATTGATTAAATTATTAAACTATTCAAAATTATATAAAGTATATGAGTTAGTAATATTATTATTATCTTTCATTGCGATTAATGAATGTTTACTATGAATGTCAAAATATTCATTATTTATTAATAATTTTTATTATTATTTTATACATAATAATATTTATTTTTATACTATTATGAAATCATTTGTAATATTTCGTAAATGGAAATGTAATAAATAATTTTATTTTCAAATAATAATATAGAGAAGATGGAAGTCAAAACGTTTACCATATATTCTGATTACTTTTATTGTGAAACCTATAAAAAGATTAAGACATCAAAAACTAAATATAATGTTTAAAAATGCTCGAAAATTAAATTAGAATTATTTGATTATATATAAATTTATCTGCATGATACTCTTTTATTTCAGTAGATAAAGGTCATTTTTATTGAAATATATATGCATAATTTACTTCTACTGCATATCAGAATTAATTTTATTAAAAAATATTTGAACAATTAAAATTAATCAAAAATTATTTTTAGAAAACGAAATTATATTTATTTAAAATTTACCAATATTTATAAATTAAATAAAGCATATATAGAACTAAAATTATACATTGCGTAAAATATTTTTAAATATTCAAAGATTAAACTATTTAAGAGAGTTATAAATACTGTTTTTTAGCATATAAATAGAAAATAGTTTTTAGAAAGCGAAATAATATTTATTTGAAATTTAGCAATATTTATGAATTACATAAAGAATATACAGAAATAAAATAATACATTAATTTTAGTAAAATATTTATTTTTTTAATGTTCAAAGATTGAAATAGTTAAGATACAGTTAAATACTGTTTTTTAGCATATAAATTGGTCTTGTATTTTAAATCCGATATTAATATTCATTAATAATAAATTTCTGATTTTGTTTTTAAAGTTTGAATGAAGTAAATAAATGTCAAAACTGCATGTTTTATAATTTTTTTAATATTTCTTAAATGTTTACTATGATTCTAACATTATAGAATAAACAATTATCAAAGAAAAGAAAAGTTTACAGAATAAGGGCAACCGCAAAGATATTTTGGAGATAGAATAATGACAACAATATGTAACATATATGTTCGTATACATAAAATTATGATGAATAATAACCTGAATTCTTTTCTTGAAATCTTGTAAATTTTAGAGAAATGGTCTTCCAGCCAGAGAGTGGACTAATGAATAAAAAATGGGCATTTAGTAGTATTGAAAATGAATTACTTTTCCTATGCATATAGTTCTATACCTCAGTTCTGAATATTTTTCTTCAGGAGATTTTACAAAAAGCTTTTTTTTTAATTTGTTTTGAGTAATAATCACATTATTTAAGAAATATTGAGTCTGATGAATTTTTATTAAACAATTGAGAAACTGAATAGTTTTTTTTAAAAAAAAATTTAACGGGGAAATAAATTCGGTTTTAATTAATGTTTCATTTATTATAGAATTCTGATTTTTGTATCTAATAAAAATGTAATTTACGACTATGTTCTAAGATTTTAAAGTATTTAATGGATTATCTGCCAAAAAAAATAAATAAATAGAAAAAATATGGCAATAAGTATGAATCAGCTAATTTTCAAAATTATCATATTTTAGCTTCTTTGTGTGCTGAAAAGTTCGTAAACTGAATAGTTTCAGAAATGTTATTTAAGCATTTCATTAAGTAGTCCTCTCAGCTATGGTATGCGAAACCATATCATAAATTCAACAGTTCGTTATTTGATTCCCACCTTGAGGTAAATACACTACTAGCCATTAAAATTACTACACAAAGAAGGCAACATACTACAGACGTGAAATTTATACGAAAGGAAGAAGGTGCTGTGGTATGCAAATGATTAGCTTTTCAACGCATTCAGACAAAGCAGGCTCAAATAGCGACACCTACATTGTGTTTAAATGAGGAAATTGTTCAGCCGGTTCTCATACACAAATTGCATTTGAACATTGTTGCCTGGTGAAAAGTTGTTGTGATGCCTCGTGTAAGAAGGAGAAATGCGTACCAGCACATTTCTGACTTTGATAAAGGTCGAATTGAAGCGTACCGAGATTGCGGTTTATCTTATCGTAGTATTGCTGCTCGCGTCGGTCGAGATCCAATGACTGTTAGCAGAATATGGAATCGATGGGTTCAGGGCGGTAATACGGAACGCCATGCGGGATCTCAACGGCCACCATTCACTAGCAACCGAGAAGACAGGCATATTATCCGCATGGCCGTAATGGATCGTGCAACCACCTCAAGAGCCGTGAGTCAAGAAACGGGATCGTTTGGAAGACAAGTGTCTGCACGAACAGTTCGACATCGTTTGCAGCAGTATGGACTCTCAGCTCGGAGACCGTGGCTGCGGCTTCCCTTGACGCTGCGTCATAGACAAAAGCGCCTACAATGGTGTGATCAACGACGAACCTGGGCGTACGAATGGCGAGACGTCATCTTTTCAGATGAATCCAGGTTCTGTGTACTGCATCATGATGGCCTCATCCGTGTTTGGCGGCATCGTGGTGAACGCACACTGGCAGCGTGCATTCGTCATCGTCATACTGGCCCATCACCTGGCGTGATGGTATGGGGTGCCATTGGATACACGTCTCGGTCACCTTTGTTCGCATTGACGGTGCTTTGAACAGTGCACGTTACATTTCTGGTGTGTTACGACCCATGGCTCTACCCTTTATTCGAGCCCTGCGAAACCCTATGTTTCAGCAGAATAATGCCCGACCGCATGTTGCCGGTATTGTACGGACCTTCCTTGATACGGAACATGTTTGGCTGTTGCCCTGGCCAGCACGTTCTCCAGATCTTTCACCAATAGAAAACGTCTGGTCAATGGTTGCCGAGCTCGTCACCAAACGCCAGTCACTACGGTTGATGAACTGTGACATTGTGTTGAAGCTGCATGGGCATCTGTACCTGCACATGCAAATCAATCTCTGTTTGACTCAATGCCCAGGCATATAACTGCTGTTATTACTGCCAGAGGTGGTTGTTCTGGGTACTGATTTCTCAGGATCTATCCAGCCAAATTTTTTGAAAATTTAATCACTTGTTATTTCTAGTATAATATATTTGTCCAATAAATATCATTTTGTTATCTGCATTTCTTCCTGGTGTAGCAATATTAATGGCCAGTAGTGTAGTTGTAGTTTAATTCAAAGCTAAGCTGTTGTTCCTGGTCTAATGAACCCTTGCTTGCAAAAAATAACATTTGGGAGTCAATTAACACTTCAGTTTTAGTTGTTTTTAGAGATTCAGATAACATTTAAGTTTACTGTGATTCTGGCTCAAGTTAGCCATTATATTAAAAAAATCATCATATAATCTGAGTAAACCATCTAAAAAATTCTTTTAATTAATTTGATAAATGAAAATTCATGCTACTTTATTTTTTTTAGCATTTTAAGCATTGTCTGTGAGTTTATTTTGGATTTTACTTTCATTAACTTCTTTCTGCATATTTACTGTATACTTTTCACACATTAGCAACACACGAAGTAATGAAAGTATAATTTTGCCATTATGTTCATTAAATCATGTTTGGACAAATTCCGCTACGTAGCTAGAGCACTATCATCCTGGAAAATTCCATCTTCTTTCAGAAATAGAGTTCGCATCATAAAAATGACCCGGTCAGCTTAAATTTCTCCATACTTCCCCCCAGTGATCATTTTCTTCAAGGTTAAGATTGGTCCAGCTGAAAATGATGGCATGGTTGCACAGATCATGATAGATTCATCTCCTTGCTTGATAGTTGAACGAAGACAATCATGGTCATACGCTTGTGCGAGCATTAATAATGGTTATGGAAATGTATGGAAGACGTACAGTCAGATCATATTATTTTCTTTCATTTATCAGTGACACCACTATACACTAAGTTTGGCATTAACATTTGTGACAGTATTTTGGAAATTATTTCTGTCTCGTAAATATCCTATTTATGAAGTTGCCTTTTAACTACAATCGTTGACACTAGAGAATCCAGATGCTGATTGAGCTCCGCGGTCACTTTTGTTGCAGTTGTTCTCCATCAGTATGCACTAATCTTTTCACAGAGCTTCTCTTTTGAACCACAGTTTTGCTTTGCCGAGTTTATTATACCACGCTGTGTGTATTCTACTAACCAATGACTTAAAAAAAGACTGAAAGCTGGGGTGCTTCGGTTACATTTGTCCAGCTAGACGGGATTGGCCTATTTGAAAATCTGAGGTATCCGAGATTTTACACACTTAAAAAATTCTTAGACTTACAGAACTTCAATAAAGTTACTACATACTAACAGAATGTATACATTTTTATAAATAAGTGACTGGTAACTTTTAATACATACTAATGTTTACGAAGCACATTTAAAAATGTGACTTTTATTTACAGGTGTTTCTGTTATTTTGATACTGTATATATTTTGTACATATTGTCATTAATTTTTTTTTCAATATGAATTCCTTCTTCCCATTATCTTTACTATTTTTCACTTTTCTATATTTTCTCTTTACCTTATAGACTAACTGTATAGTAAATTTATATTTTTGTTCAGTAATATCAAAATATTTTCAAATATTCAAAACTTGTGCTAAATAATATGCTTCTAAAATAGCTAGTATTGATTTTAATTTTAGTCAAATCCCTCTACAAACTCTATTTTGTCGTTCATAAGGCCAACCAATTGCTTTCCGATACTGATTGACGATAAGAAAATATTTTATTCCACATATTTTGAGGTTTTAAAATATGGCTTACGAGGATATTTTTATCAAAAAAATGTCTACGTTTTAATAAGAAAAAAACACCGAAGTCTAAAAAATACTCAACCATCCAATAAATAAATTTTAACTGATTGTTGAAAGCACTAAAATACATAAAATTATTAAAATATTTATAAAGCAGTATTCAAAATTCGCTTTTTCTGTAATTAAGCATTGTTGTTATAGGCTTTCAAAGTAAATAAAAATAAATTGGTTTATTAAATATAAGTAGTTAATAAATATAAATCATTTTACGTAATCTGATCCATGACGTTTACATTTCACAATTTCTTGAATGAACTTCATGTGAAAGTGTGTCAGTGAATCTTCAATTGAGGAAATTTTTATTAAATTTGCTTATTATTTAAGTGGTTAAGAAATAAAATATTTTAAAAATTGTGTTATTTTATTAAAGGATTTATTTTTATATTTATTTAAAATGTAATAGCATTATCCTTTGAAAAGAAGCTGAGAACGATTATTAATAATTAATAATTTTTTTATTATAATAACCTTAATATATTTATTTCATTAAATGATTCATAATCATCATTGCATAGAAATAAATTTTGACACATATTTTACTTTTTAAATTTAATAATTAAGAATGACTAATATATTCGATACAATGTACACTACTGGCCATTAAAATTACTACACCAAGAAGGCGGCATGCTACAGACGTGAAATTTATACGAAAAGAAAAAGGTGCTGTGATATGCAAATGATTAGCTTTTCAGGGCATTCAGACAAAGCAGGTGCCAGTAGCGACACATACATTGTGTTTAAATGAAGAAATTGTTCAGCCGTTTCCTCATACACAAATTGCATTTGAACGTTGTTGCCTGGTGAAAAAATGCCATTTGTGGAAAATGCCTCTTGTGATGCCTCATGTAAGAAGGAGAAATGCGTACCAGCAAGTTTCTGACTTTGATAAAGGTCGAATTGTAGTGTACTGGGATTGTGGTTTATCTTATCGCAGTATTGTTGCTCGTGTCGGTCGAGATCCAATGACTGTTAGCAGAATATGGAATCGATTGGTTCAGGACGGTAATACGGAACGCCATGCAGGAGATCAACGGCCACCTATCACTAGCAGCCGAGAAGACAGGCATATTATCCGCATGGCCGTAATTGATCATGCAACCACGTTACGAGCCGTGAGTCAAGAAACGGGGTCGTTTGGAAGACAACAAGTGTCTGCACGAACAGTTCGATGACGTTTGCAGCAGCATAGACTCTCAGCTCGGTGACCATGGCTGCGGCTTCCCTTAGCACTGCGTCACAGACAAGAACGCCTTCAATGGTGTGATCAACGACGAACCTGGGCGTACGAATGGCGAGACGTCATCTTTTCAGATGAATCCAGGTTCTGTGTACTGCATCATGATGGCCTCCTCCGTGTTTGGTGGCATCGTGGTGAACGCACACTGGCAGCGTGCATTCGTCATCGTCATACTGGCCCATCACCTGGCGTGATGGTATGGGGTGCCATTGGATACATGTCTCGGTCACCTTTGTTCGCATTGACGGTGCTTTGAACAGTGCACGTTACATTTCTGGTGTGTTACGACCCGTGGCTCTACCCTTTATTCGAGCCCTGCGAAACCCTATGTTTCAGCAGGATAATGCCTGACCGCATGTTGCCGGTATTTTACGAACCTTCCTTGATACGGAACATGTTCGGCTGTTGCCCTGGCCAGCATTTCTTCAGATCTTTCACCAATAGAAAACGTCTGGTCAATGGTTGCCGAGCTCGTCACCAAACGCCAGTCACTACGGTTGATGAACTGTGACAACGTGTTGAAGCTGCATGGGCATCTGTACCTGCACATGCAAATCAATCTCTGTTTGACTCAATGCCCAGGCGTATAACTGCTGTTATTACTGCCAGAGGTGGTTGTTCTGGGTACTGTTTTCTCAGGATCTATGCAGCCAAATTTTTTGAAAATTTAATCACTTATTATTTCTAGTATAATATATTTGTTCAATAAATATCATTTTGTTATCTGAATTTCTTCCTGGTGTAGCAATTTTAATGGACAGTAGTGTATTTAGAAATATACATACACTTTGAATAATTTCTTCAAAAAAAAATGTCAAAATATTTTTCATTATTTATTGTAAATAATAATGTTATTCGAATATGTAATTATTGTGGTATGTTTAATTATGTAGGAATTAAATTTGTCTGAATATTTCTTATGAAATGAATAAAATGTGTGTAAATGCACGTACATAAAAATTATAATTAATTATAATTTTGGGTACATCTCCATAAAACTTTTAACATTGTAAAATATGATATAATTTGGCATAATTATGAGGGCACAAATGTATATTAATGAATAAATATGTATATTATAAATTTAAATAATTTTCCCAGTTAATAATGGATCTGTAACTCTTTTAATTTTAATAAAAAAATATTTTTATATAATAAACCATACTTAATAATAAAAATATTAATTTTAAACTATCTTATTTTTTTAAAAAAAAATCATTAATCATCCTCTCATAAAATTTAATGATTGTAAATAATATTAAAAAAGCTTGTAAGAAATATTAAAATAGCTTGTAAGAAATATTAAAAAAGTTTGTAAGTCAAATATATACGCAAACTATTTTTCTTTCATCGATTCTTAACAGACGCAAGGATAAGGTTGGTTTCCAATTAGTCTCCGATTTTGATTAGTGCGTCTGTGTTTTTCTTTAAGATCTCAAAGAAAAGAAAAAGAAGCCATGTCTTGCGATGGTGATAATTCCGTTGTAATTCATTTGGAAAACAAATAAAAAATATGCAGGAAGCTAAATTTTTCTTATACGTTCTTCATGCTATTCAACTGAATCCTGACTTCTGTGAAAGATATTATCTTTGGAAGATTTGAAAAAGTTTTACTTGATTATGAACATAAAATCAACTAAAAACATTTTTCTTGGAAAACATTTTTCTTTTCTCGTCTGATTTATTAAAGTTAATATCTTAAAAAATCCTATCGATTGCCACATTCTGGAAATGCAAATGTCTTTTTAATGCTAATAATGTTTATTAGAATTACCTTATATTATTCAATTTATAAATGAATATTTAAAGGAATTCAAATCATTAAAAGCCATTTTTGTGTATTCTAAAATGTGTTTTTTATCTATTTGCTCTATCAAATTCAATAACCTTATTTAATTGGCATCAAAACAATATACATTCATCGCAATGCAAATGATTTTTAAATGCTAATGAATTCTCGAAGAATTGTCTTATAATGATTAGTTGATAACTAAATTGTAAATCACATTGACAAGCATCAATTCATCATAAAATATTTCTGTTCACTTAAAAATATGTTTTTTATTCATTTGCACTATTGAAGTATATAACTTTATTTGATTCGCACAGGAATATTCTGTGAATTTGTAAGTATGCAAGCAATTTTTTAATATTAATATTTCTCTAATAATGCTTAATTCATAGTTACTAGTAAATTATAATAACTTCTTGAGATAAATTTTAAATCTTCAAAAAGTATTTTTGTGAGTACATAAAAGCGTATTAATTTGTTAAATTGAATTAAATAATTTTACTTACCGGTATAATAATTTTTTATACATTTCAAAAGACAAAAAAAAAAGAAAAATATTTTTAATATAAATATTGTAAATAACATAGTACTCTTACGAGTGATTTATTTCTATTTGAAAAGACACGGAAAGCATTTTAGTTTTATGATAAAACTTATTTTATTTTCATGTATTAAAATGTAAAATTAAAAATGTCTTTATTTTCTGAAGTGAATAAATAATCTTTCAGTAATTTTACCAAAAATAAGCTTATCATGTAATAAAATTACATGAATAAAGAGAAAAGAAAAGTAGTAGACAAATTTAAAATAGACTCTTTCAAAATAGAATGAAGAATATATAATGATAGTCTAGAATGTGAATGATAGTAAATTCTCAATAGAGTAAATTCAGGAGTTATTTTATTTTTAATTTTTTCTTTACACATATGAAGTTAGGAACAAAGAAATTCGTGTTATCATGACAAATCAAAAATGTAAGCTTGTCAAGGTAAAAAGATCTTTATATTTCAAGTGTTCTCTAAGATCAAGTTATGTGCGAAAACAAAATGTTTATTCAACAAATGCTTTTGTACATTTTAGAAAATATAACTTTCCACATAATTTATTTCAGCAATGTGAGATCTTGGGATTTTGCGGATTCATTTGTTTTGCCAATAAGACTTTGAAAATCATAAAACGGATCAAGAAATGTATAGCGCGACTTTCTGTTGCATTAAAAATAAGCCTAATTGGCATGATTATGTAAATTTTAAAATGATTATTTTTTAGTGATTTGTTTAAATGATTATTTAAAACGATTAATTTAAAATGATTATTTTAAAATCATTTTTAATATTAATTTTTCTACTCATTCGTCATTTCAATTATTTAAAATTATAATCCGAATGTCAATGTTCATCAGTAAAAAATATCTAATTATTAAATTTTTCGACTTTGAACTGATAAAGTTGATAAAACACAGAAGAAATTTGTTCGAAAACGTACTTATAATAAAACATTGTAACAATTGTACAGGAAATAAATTACTTTTATGCGGTAATATTCTATCAAAATGAAAAGATTTATCAAGCAATATTAATAAAAGATTTCAGAACGTTAATTAATCAATCGAACTATATATACATGTTGTATTTTTAAGAAGTTACAAGAGTAATTCCACACATATATATATAAATAAAATTATTTATTTGAAAAGGTTTAAAATTTATATAACATTATAAACATGTTCAAGTAAATAACATTACGTTCAAGAAATGAATGTGGTATTATTTTAATTTAATATACATCAAAAAATGATCAATAATAAATTATAATAAAGGAAATAAGAATTCGTTTGCTTTAACTGTGTTTTAAATTTTGGTATTGTTTCTGAAAATTTCATTAAGATCTTATCACAAACGTTTAAACTTTTTATAAAATAAGATACTAAAAATAATAAATGTAGTTAACATTTATTATTTTAATTATCATTTTTAATTTATTACATTAAAATCAGACAGTTAATAAGATTGAGTATTATATAAATATTTCTTTGGAAGTATTCGTCCTAACTTGATTCCTTATAATAATGACAAAAGCAAGATTTCTTATTTTATATTCATCTTTGGTAATGGACGGGGCCTGGTTTGACAGGGATTCGTCCTCATTATCGGAAGGTAGTGAGTTCAAATCCCACCTAACCCAAGTTGTGGGTGTTTACTAATGGAGACTAGAATGCATAAAATTTGTAGTAGGCGTAATGTCCTCCATACAAAATATTACCTCTGGGTTGAGAGGCTAAACCTTGTAACCTTCTACTTGGTCTCTATTTATAAATTATGAAGAACCAACCACTTTCAAGATCAAGATGGCATGCTTACTTGGCGTTTCATTATAAATATAATAAAATGCTGTCACACTTTTACCCTTTGTTCTAAAGTTAAAATCCTTGTCGCCGTGCATTGGAAAACAAACAAATAACAGAACGCTCTCCTTCGAGTGTATAAGCTACCAATTTTTCCGTAGAATTCCTAATTAGTAATTTCTTAAAGAGACTAAATATTAAATACCAAAAAAACTTGCAAAAAATGTAAAACTTCAAATATTTATACTTTTTTGCGGATAAAAGTAATATGATCGTCAAGAAACGATTTAGAATAATAAAAGTTCTTGTTGAAAATCTAATGTATAATAGTTAAGTTACAATAACTTATTTTCTGACTATTTCTGAACTAAACAAAGCCAACCACCTCATTCTTTTGATTTAAAATCAAGAGATGAAATCAACAGTGGAACTGGAGTGCTTCTTCATAAGTTTCTGCACTATATGAATGAAAGTATCTTAGATCTTATGCTTATGTTACATAAGCGCTCTCAATATGATGGTATTTGATTAAATCAAGTATTAAAACAATTACCTTCTGGATTTCAAAACGACTCCTTTCCTCTCTAATCTACCACGAACTCTCCAAATACAACCAATACAATACAAATTACAGTTTGTATTTTATCGCTATTAAACTAGTTTGTATTAAACTGGTAGATTGTACTCCTATTACAATCTACCAGTTTGGCTTTAAAACAAGAATAAACTGAATATAATTTAATGAAGATTTCATGAGAAAGTTTCAAATAAATAACCTTTTATTTTTATGTAATTATGTTTATCTCGTTTTGTTAAATGTGTTATGCTCTTACTATTTATGTAATACACTCTTCTTTACATACAACTATTCAAGTAATTAGAATTCAGTTATTATTTATCTTAAATTAGTTCTCAACAAATTGGAAAAAAATAAGTACAACATTATAACAACTGAAATATTTTTTATTGTGAAAACACATCTCCTACATATTTATGAAATTGTACAATAAATTCATCATCTAAGACATGACACAGATTCGAATTACTGCTGGGATCCTATTGTTTCCCGATTCATTTGAAAACATAAAACATCAGTTTTCCCTTCTGTACACCCCCTCACTTTTCGAAAGAGCGAACAGAGGGAAATAAGAGCGACTATATGTTTTGAAGTTGAATAGTTTGCAAACTCGAAAAAATGCAATAAAGACGTTGCCATAGAAGGGAGGCCTGCCTTCCGCATGTGCAACCATTTGTCATAAGGTACCGCCAACATCAGGAGCGGATACATTAATAACGCGTTATGCCTATTGTGTCTGTTGGGGTGCTGGTATTTTCCCTTCAAGAGAATCTCTTTCTCAGCAGAAAGTTGGAGTTTTTTTCTGCAAAGATATTCTTCGGCGAAATAAGGGTAAGAGAATCTCTAAATAACCCATCATTTGACTGCAGGACATTGCCCTATAACAACATCATTTTGCGTGATGATTTTCTGTAACGGAATGTGTTATTTCAGAACCATGAATATAAAAAAAATTCAAATTTATTATAAAGTATGCACTAAAATTAATCCGTAATATTTTCAGGAATGACAATTGTGCTAGATCTTAAACTTAAATGGAAAACGATTTTCATTGTAAACTTAAATAATTGCTGACACTTTCTTGTTTCAAAATAATAAGAATTTAGCGTTTTGTATTGAATAAACAAGAAGGATATATACATAATCATTATATTATTTAGAAATATAGAAAAACAAGAAGTATACATATAAAACTAATGAGAATTTTCAGAATATGAAATAAATTAGGAAGATTAAATATATATAGGGTGAATAATACAAATTACTTTTTAGTAACAATGATAAGTTATAAATTTAAATTTGTTGGCTGTCAGTTTTAAGCATTCTTAACATATCTACTTTGCATTTTCATATTTTTTATTGTATATCCTGTAAATAAAGTAAGAAATTTATTATTTTTCCAGATTTGGAGAAATAATTTGTACAAAATATAAATTAGAGTATAGAAAAGAAAAAAAAAGAAAAGGCAAAGTAGATATGTTAAGAATGCTTAAAACTGACA
>JAPDSC010156144.1:124830-144870 GCA_026290005.1 Latrodectus geometricus
AGAAAGTAACTATCAAAGCTGGAAATATGTTTGCGATTTGTCGACATCATTTTCAAGCAGAAATGGAGGAGCAAGCTGTGTAGTATTGAAGAAAGATTCATGATCTATAGACTTGTGGTAACGATTCGACAATAAACGCTTCAAAATTTTAGATAAAGATGAACTAAAACAGTTTTTTGACCAAAACTACTTAGCAATAAGCAATAAACGGTATATAAAAACTAATAAATAATATATAAAAATGTTTCTTAAGATAGTATCCGAGAGCTATTATTTGTTGAATCCCTATGATGTGATGTTAGCTGTGGAAAACCTTATTAATCCTTTTAAAAATCCATTAATACTATTCAGAATTATGTCACGGTCTTTGAGCTATTTTACACAATTTTTAAAGTTCGTTTAGTTATGCGAAATAAATAATGTAATATAATGTTGAATGAACTTTCAACCAAGTACAAGATTGATGCACGCTTTGATATCAGGAGGTGCATTGAATCGTACATCAACCTTTTGAGAACCTTGCCAAACAGTAAAATATTAAAATGACATTATGGACATATTCCAGTTGCTTGGATCGCTATTTGTATTAGAGTATGAGAATAGTAGGAAATTTGCTAATAATGTGGTAATCAGCTTGAAGGAGTTTTGGTTAGAACTAAAGGTCGTCCAGGGTAAGACTCGCCATTTACAAAGACAGTGTATGTAGAAAGAGTAGAAAGAGGAAATGTGTACTCTGTACTTGGATGCAGGACAATAACTCAGACTTTTGAAATGAAATAATACATTTTGATTAATTTATGAAAGATACTTTCATTCTGGGATCAAAAGAATACCATTCGAAGCTCTTTTTGGCAGCAAATCTAAAGTACGTTTTTCAAAGTTTTTTTATAAATATATAAAAACAAATATAAGGAAGCATATAAAAAAAAACAAAATGAGCGAGTTGATTCAAGCAATATATTGACAGTTGTGACGAGTATGGAATTTGTCACTTTCAAATTATTTTTGTAAAAACTTAAACCTTAAAAGCTCAGAGAACTCACATTGAAACAATAATCAAAACAGATAAACACCTTTCACGCCTCCTATTTTTCAACTGTGGCTGAGATCAAACCTTGAACCTTCTATTTCAAAGATAATGTGCAACCAAGTGTCATCGGAGAATACATGTTGAGCCTTAACCATTTCTTCTTTAAGAGGACTGCTTATTAGCGACTAAATGAATGATAAAAAAATAGTGATCAGAATTCGGAATTAAATATAAGTATTAGAGTTTTATTGGTACAATTCAATATCAAAAGACACAAAAGATAAAAGTATTTTAGAAGAGAATAATAAAACTCGCAATAACTCAAATGGATTTTTATACCTTTTAAACATAACTGAAATTTATAATAATGATTAATTTTAAAAATTAATAAAATTAAACCATACTAATTTTTATTCTTGAATTATGTTCCGCACAAAATAAAGCTGAATATACACTAAAAATTTTATCATTTTTGAATTAATTGAAAATTAAATTAACATCATTGCATTTAAAAGCTTTAAAATTATTTTTAAAAAATTGATTACATACAACTTAATTAATATTTTAAAAATGTTTCCTTTTCCTTACTATTTATTATAGCAAGTTATTCTGACACTCTTCAAGTTTTCATTATTGCTGATCAGAGATTCTTAACACAAGTAACGGCTTAATCATTTTGTAGTTCGATCAATTGATGAGCTTGTTCACAAAATTAGTAACCTCTTATCATCGTCTCACCAGTCGAAGGACATAAAATCCAAGGTAACTTAACATTGACGAATTCTCTCAATGTGACAGTTTTCGACTGGTTCAATAATAAAACCCTTTACCTCCTCCCATGGTCAAAAACAGAGAGACTTGGAAGAAAAGTCAGTAAATCCTAGGAGAGCCCTCACCTTTGGTGACAAGCTGGAAAAAAAAAGCTCCAAAGCAGAACAAAATGGCAAAATAAGAATCCTGGAAATTGTTAGGTTTATTATATCTAGGGTATCAAAGTAGGATTACCAAGACTGCCAAAATTTATCACCAATTAAAATTTTTTGCGCCAAAGGTATGGGTTCTGCTAGGATCCAACCGAAAATTCTTTAGAAGGCCAAGGCTCTATCCCAGTGTACGGTACGCTATTAAAACAAGATGGTGGACAAGGAGCGTACCGTTCACTGAGATTTAAGGAAATTTGAATGGAAAAATACTTGGATAACCTATATTTCAAGATGCCCCTCAATTTTTCACTAATTTAGCACAAGCTTGGGTAATGTTGAATATGATTGTAAAACATATGTTTTTAAATTTCGGCTGTATCCCAGTGTACGGTACGCTATTAAAACAAGATGGCGGACAAGGAGCGTACCGTTCATTGGGAATTAACCGAAGGCCAAAGCCCACTCCTGGTTGTCGTGTCACTGAGGAAGAATGTATTCCTGGTTTTAAAAGTAAAAGAAAATAATGACGTCGTTAATCAGCGCTTTAGGTCCCCTACTCTGCCAACTTGGCGATAAATGCACCAAGCGTGGTAAACCGGACGTTTTTATACCCAATGAGCTCTTTATGGCAACCTCCGTAGGAAATAATTTGCGTTTTTTCGCGCATGCTCATTAATTGGTTTTTTTTTTTTTTTTTTTTTTTTTTTTTAGCATTTTCATTGGTCGTTAATTAGTTTCAGTTTGAAAAATCGGCCATTTTCATTGGTTGCTGATTAGTTAAAAATCGTATTCCATTATCGCCATGGCAACAGCGTTTTTGAAAACCCGCCATGTACGGGACCCACAGCACACTTTCGCCAAGTTGGCAGAGTAGGGGACCTAAAGCGCATTTTCACCAATGACCTTTTTTTCTTACTAAGTGTAGTAAAAGATGGGTCTGTAGTAGTTTATGTCTTTTTTTGTTTTATTCCATTTGTTTTCATTTGCTTTTCTTCATCAATTGGAGACACTTAACAATACAACCGTTAATTTTTTTAATCAGTGTGAACAGACGAGCCTGTCACCTGAGCTGACGTCTTCTTTTTCAAACTTCTGTACCACATCAGTGGAGAAACATTAAAGGCTACAAAAGCTTAATACATAGGATCGCTCAAGTACTCGGTTGTTCGGAGTATCAAGTAACAAACTCTTTATTCAATTTAACATACAACGCATATGATAACAATATCTTTGCATGCAGATCAGTGCAGCATTATATTATGCTAAATTGTTCAATAAAATCAAATAATACATAAGTAGTTTTATTGATCAATGGAAACTATATCAAATTTTCGAAATAAAAAATAATGTGGAATAATAGGAAACGTTCCGCAATATTGGATATATCTTAAGTCACTATTTTTTGAGATTTGAGGATTTTAAAATTAATTTTGTTTTTAAAGATTATGAAAACATCTAAAGTATACAGAGAAAAAAGGGAATATTAAGAATTTAGGTATAGATTTAAAATAAAATTATAGAGTATAATTAAAAAAGAATTATAGATTCTGTTAAGTTGAAACAAGAAAATTATGTTCTGAAAAGAAGGAATAAACTTATTGACGAAAAATGGTAAATATTAAAACACACCTATACTTGTTTATTTTAAAATATTTGACATGGATTTTTTCTGTTAAGCTGATGATAAAATTTTGGTGATAAGAATGTACTTTGCATTAAATATCACTGTTAATAATTATATACTAATGCAAATTTGATTTTTGTACACTGACGAGATGTGCTGAAGAAATAATAAAATTAAGTCTAAAGAAAATCAATTTCTTAAGTAGATAATAGCTTTTTCGAATTCAAAAATAATTATTATTTAACAAAAAAATAAGTAAAGATGTATAAATATAATAAAAGTAAAATAACAAATCTATTTATACATAAGAGTAATATTCGCAACTGAAATTATTAAGAATTTATTAATGTTTTTGTGGTTTTTAGTGGTCTAAAAATTGTTACACCCAGTTCTTTTATGCGCACATTAGTGATATTATGTTTGATATAAGTTTAAATGATATAGTCATTCCAAGCATTTAAATATGCAAGTTCTAGGCCGCTATGGTCTGGTAAATTAGGGCGTTCGTTCTCGTTATTAAAAGGTTGTGAGTTCGAAATCCGGAGCAATCGATGATCCGTTGGGATCGCTAATGGCAGCTTTGATACGTTAAATATGTTTGTGGTTGATATGCTCTTTATGCGAAATGATACCTCTGGGGCTGGAAGGGTCAAATCTGAAGGTCTTCTTCTGGGTCCATGTTTGGAAGACCCACTTTCGGGGTTATGATGGCACACCCACTGGGTGCCCTATTGTATAAGATGCCAACACTTCTTTCCTTTAAAGTGCTAAAAGTTAGAAATCCTAATACCCGGGCATTATATAACAACGTTTACAAAATCTGACAAAAGAATAAAAAAAATTAATGAAGGGAAATAAGTTAAGTGGGATTTCAATAATATAAACCAGTGCATTGGCTTATTAGATAGGTCAAAATTTATAAGATTTATGCATGGCTAAGGCCTTAGAATCCGCTGGTCGACGGGATTATCTTTAGCATGCTTATTAAAACTTTAAAAAAAATTGTACGATAGTTTATTATAGAATTTATATTAAATACCATGAAATACACCTTTAATATACGTCAAAATTAATATTACATTATATTTTATTTATTTTGTACTACAGGACTAAACAAACGAATCACTTATTGGTTTTTCATTTATGGTACAAAAGATTTCAATTCTTTTTTTAAAACAAGTAGTAAGATAATTATAATATTTTTATTTTAATAATGTATAAAAATATGATTTGTAATTTAAAATAACTTGAAAAATGTATGAATAGATTTTTTTTCATGTTATACTGTCATTTTTTGCTCATATAAGGGCTTTTTGACTTAAATCATCAGTTTAAAGCAGACTTCTTACATTACAAATACACACTCAAGATAGCGTTTTGGCCTTTGAATCAACAGTTCATGAATTCAAATCCTAACTGTTCTGTTTCCCGAGTAGCACATTATGAGTAAGAGATCTATTATTTTTTAAAGGACAAAAAATTTTTGAGTGAAAAATAGTTGTCATGGTAATTAGAAATATGCATATAAATTATGTCTTTTTGTTACTTTATTTAATTATCTTGTTTAATTGATGGAAAGTAATATTCTTCTGTTTTATTTAGAAAATTATATCATGCATAAAACAAAAGAAAACGACTTTTATCATTAAATGTAAATATGAAAAAAATATAAAATTATCTTATTTAAAAAATTCAATATTTAATCAGAGAAATAAATTAAATAAACAAAGTTATAGAACTATTTTCCTCAAGAATTTTTTTGGAGAAATGCAATATAAATCATATTTAAATAATAGTTTAGAAAATATTCTTCTTAAAAAATTATTTGATGAACAATATAAAAAAGCATTTACTTTAACTTTTTTATCCCTTAAATTGAACTGAAAATGTTTCACAGAAAAAAAATAAAAGGTATTAAGAATATCGTAAGATTTGTTTCGTTCAAGAGAAAATAGTTTTTCGAAAGTATTATACTATCACCTCATATAAAACAATATCTTTTACTTCAAGCTTATTCTGCTCCCAGTATTTTGACGAAACTCTCAGAGGTAAAATAAAATTCGTAAAATTTCAGGAAAAGTTCCATCGTAAAAAAAACCACCGGGGAATAAAAAAAGAAATAGAATATGGAAATATATTCCAAGTATCTCCAAAAAATATAGTAAAGTAATTAAATTTGCTGATGAACAAAAAGCTATAAAGCTAAGAAAAATAGTAAAAAGTAAATATTTCATATAGTATAAGTAATTTATAGAAAACCACACTTCTTTGAGTTATATTTACTATTTTTTTTTCATTTATGTGAAAAGTTTTATATGGTGTTGACTTTAAATTCAAAAACTGTTTAACAAAAAGTATGCATTCAAAAAATATTAATAATTTATTTAATTTTGCTTTAAAATTAAACAGAATGCATTTATTAGTCTTAAAAAGAAGTTTCAGGATATTAAAACTATATTCATATAAAAAGTAATTTATGCTTAAAATATTATATATTTGCTAATATAAAAATCTACCTTCATATTGGATTTCAAATTCATTTGAAAAAAATCTTATAATATCTTTCAGAAATTTTTCCCCATTCGCAAGATAGGATATATTTTTACATTATAACATATTTTTAGAAGAATATGTGTATACTACCCTATATATAAATAAATTATAACATGTGCATATTTATGTCAGTTTATATATTGAAGCTAATACATACACATGTTACGTATAGAAATAAATACATTCATGTTTTTCATTTATGCATCAAAAACAAATTTTTATTTCAAAATCCAAAAAAAAAATTAATTTGATAGGAAAAAGCAATCAAAATATAAATAATGTTGAACAATTAAGCGTAATATTGAACAATTATACCAAGCTAATAAATGTAATAAAATGTGTTTAATTTTTGCACTAATTAATTTCAAGCGTAATGAATGCAGAACTTGTATTTTTCCTTGAAAACTTTCCTTAAAAATGTTTTATTTTTACTCCAGTTAGAAATAAAAGTGATTTAATAATGATATTTAAAAGATTATTTCTTAAACGCAATTCGTATGTAAATTTGAAACGATGAATAATTTTTAAATCGTAAAAAGAAAATTAATGACAAATACTTTAAATATAAAATAGTTGTCATGAAATATGATAAAAAGTAACATGAAAAATGATTGATAAAAAATATATGAAAACTTAGTAATGTAAAGTTGAAAAATAAATGAAAGTAATTATAAAAATATGCTATTACTTGTGTAAATTGCTTACAGTCGCATTTGAAATACAAAAATATGTAAACTGTTAAAAATTGTTAAAATTTTAGCATGTTATCTTGAGTTAAAAATAAAATATTTTAGTTCTTTTATAATTTACTAACAAATTTTAATTACTAAAAGGTAAAGGATGAATAATACATATATTAGAAAACAGTATAATAGTTTATTGAATTATCCGTTAAAAATAAAATTATGATAAAAATATATACAATTCAGTTATTTTGTTTTGAATTTTCTTAACATTATTTTTGCCATAAGCAAAATTTAAACGATACAAACAGGATTCGTTTAACGTTTATAAATAAAAGTTTCTTACAAAAATGAGGAATAATGCTCAAGAATCAAAACATATTAAATCCTTATGGAAATTTCTATAAAATAATTAATCACGAGAAAGCATACTATCTTATAAAATTATAAAGGAACGAAATTTTTGCATAGAGAAATAAAAATACCCCTTTATAAGCAATTCATAATGCCTCTATAAAACGTAAAATCACATTTGATTTTTTTTATAATTCATTTATTCAGTCAGTTAGATTCATGTATCAAGATTTATTGCCAGAAGAAAAATACTTAAATGTCTAAAGGCATTTAAAAATTTTAATGCTTTCGAGACAGATTAATTTATTTTTGAAGTATGTTAAAGATGAATAACTATTTTTACATTCTGCATAAGAAAATTTCTTTTCAAAGCTCTAAAATGATAAATTTAATAAGAAAAGCTTCTTGATGCCCCAGTCGTTTTATCTTTGAGGAAATAATGAAAAATGATTCTATTTGCTTCAATAAAAAATGAAAATAAAAATATTATTCAAAATACCCGAACATAATGTAATATATTTGTTTCATTGATTAATTTTTAATATTTATTTTAATATCTATACCTTTTTTAAGTAAATATTTTTGAACGAGAGTGAAATAAAATGGAATTAATTTAATGACTTTGTAAATTCTTAGTAGAGTAAATTGCTATTATAATTTTATATAACTTTGCTAATAATAGCAAATTACTTGAATTGATATTAAATCATATCACATGGGGAAATAAAGTGCTATTTTTATTCAACTATTTTACTCGATGTTTAATAGCAGATACACATTAAGATTTATAAAAATAATTAGAATATATTTAATATTTATGTTATGATATATTTCTTAAATAGAAAAGGCTAATTTTAAAGAAATTATTAAATATATATTTTGAAGTTCTCCCACATATTAACTTCATACATTGAAGAAGGACTTCATTGTAATACGCTACATTTCTTTTCTAGGTGGTCAAAGAAATCCCAAGCAGAGCACTATCTTATGTCAACACTATATTTGTTACTTTTTGTGATATTTCATTGGCAACACATCTAGTGAATTCTGTTTTTCAAATATGAAACGTCATTAAACAATTAAGATCTTATTATTCCATTTCATAGTCAAGCCGCGTTTTTAAGCATATCTAATTGCCTCATTCTTTACCTTATTATCTGCATTGTCTATTAGTATTCAAAATACCTTTTCTTAATATATTTCCTCTACTGTTTGAAAAAATAACTTTGTTATAGATTACCTAAATTTGTCCTAAATCCCGTTAAAACAACTTGCCCTAGAAGTTATTAAACTTTATTCTGAAAAAGGTGATTACAATTTTGGAAATAAAATGGATTTTCATAATGGTATTTATACAGAAACTTCTTAAAGAAAAAATTATTCTACTTTTATTAGATATGACTCTAACACATGACAGAAACTATTTTTTAATAAAAAAGTATAATTTTCAACCTGCACACAGATATCACTAAACAGTTTAATTTTTATTTCAAAATCTTATTAATTTAATTTTTTTAATTTTCAACTTATTGACTGGGTTTGTGCATGTTATCGATATTAAGCTGCGAAAACTATAAAATACGTCAAACTTTAATGTCAACATTAGTTATCGTGAAATCAAGTCAATATATACTTTTGATACGCACTATTAGTTATTTTAAAATTCAATTCATAAAAATGTGTGATAAAGAAAGTTTTGATAATAAGTTCATCAGCATATATTTATAATAATAATAAATGATTTTTCTGTCTTCACAATTTTTTTTTTCTCTGCCCTTTAAAAATGCTGCAAAATATTGCCAATGTAATTTCTATGATGCCCACTTGTGCCACCTTCAGTTATTTCTATACTTATTTCGTGTTTAATTTTTCATGCTATCTTTAAAATAAACAAACAGTAACATGTGCAGCGTAATTAGAAATACCGAAATATGCGGAACATAAGCATAACCAAGCAGTTGAAGCACTTAAATTCTGAGTGAAGAAATCTGTTATATATCACTGCAAAAATCTTGCTTTGGTGAAGAGTGAAAATTAAAAAAGGAATCCTTCCTCGCCATATATCAGGTTAAAAGTTCTTCTCTTACTCATTTTGGCGTTTCAAGTGTTGCAGTCAATAAAAAAGAAACGAGAACATTGAACATTCTCGAAGGAAAAAAAGAACAAGACAGACTGATTGATGTTCAAAAAGTATCTTGCGATATGCAATGATGATTAATTTTGTCTGGTATTTTCGTGAATTAGAGATTTTCTTAAGAAAAGTAATATTTATGAGATAGACAGAAATATTACTCACTGACTATGTTAAACATCAAAATATAAATTATCAAGAAAGATAAGTATTAATTTTTTTTTCGTATTTTGTTTTATTTGTCAAGATTTTCTCTCACTAATGTTCATAAATTACATTTATACAGTTGGAAGCTCACATATATTTTCTATATTTTCAGAGCCATTGTTCTGCAAAAAAAGTTAGGCTATATATGTAATCATATTATCAATCAAAGTTATATTCTTTAATTCTTGACACTATTATCCATAAATTTTGAAGCTAGATTTGTATACCCAATCTCATAATGTGTAATAAAGACAAAGTATTAAGAAAAATATTTTAATGCTTTTAAATTCAATTTTATAAAAGTCTAGTAAAATTGTGGTCACCATTGTGAATTTATTTACCATAATAAATCACTTTAATGGTGAGTAAAAATCAATTAATTCCTGGAATTATTTTTAAGAAAATAAAACTGTATTACTTAGTAATTGAAATAATTGATATCTGTGAAAAATATCAAAAAATTCAATTATGCCAATTAATATTAGAAATGATTAATAATTCTATTTTATTTTATTGATAATTCTATACATGCTCCGAAAGAGATTATATACATGGTATATACCTTCTATATAATGTATACCAAAAAATATATGCCTAACGTGTGATAATAATAAAAAATATTAAATTAATGACTATTTCAATGAGTAAGAAGTATTAATAATAGTAATTAAATAATAATTAATGAGTTATTTTACTGCTTATTTGGCAATAATTTTAAATTTATTACATTGACATCAACCGATGAATTATTTTGTGAATCACTTGTATAAACTATCCAACATTTTGTCAAACTTAGCTATTTTAATTGTTTGCAATATAAATTTAATTATTAATTATACTGAAAACATAAAATTTAAATGATCTAGAATTTTGATTAAAGCATCAATATTTTACTTTTGATTTCTTAATTACTATATTAAAACTATATAAGTTTTATTATAGTTATTAAGAAATCAAAAGATTAAAAAAACTCAAAAACTAAATTCTCAAAGCAATTTTGACTTCCATTGAGTTAAATGCAGATCAAGTTTTCGTAATATTATTCAGTTATATATAAGCAAAAATTTAATTTATATTTTAACTGAATACTTTTTTAAGAGTAACTTTATTGGCGTGCAATGAAAATGTTTTATAAAAAAAAAAAAACATATTATGGTGAGACTAAAAGAATAAAAAATATACATGACAACTTAAATTACGCTAATAAATATGATTTTAAGGGAACATTTTAATTGAAATTTTAAGTATAATATATCAATTTAAGATAATCTAGCATCGTTATGTCAAATCTTATAAAACTAATAACTGGGTTCTTGAAATAGGCAAAACATTTTCCGAAACCAACAAATTGAAATATTTGCATTATTTTGGAATTCCAACCAAAATGCTATTGATGAAGGAATTAAATTATCATGTATGATTTTCAGTGATAATTTTTTAAACCAAATTGTATATTTCAATAAAAAATATATTTTTAATAAATATTTATTGCTTTTAATTTTAGTTTATAAGTTTTAGATACATTTTTGATTAATCTCATTAATTTCATAATTTCAACTACTTTTTTAAAGCTATTTAATACAACTCATAATTTAAATAATGCGTAGTTTTTGAAATTTGAAGGGTATACATCTACTATTTATTCGACCACAAGCAATTTATATGTCTAAACTATTCTGACACATTCATCTCGTATTGGTCATGAAAAATCAGGTGATATGAATACCTTTATCAGTGTTAGCTCAAAGTTTAATTCCATTTATATATTTTACAACAACTTTTTTTTATTTAATAATGCTTCCTAAATATTTAGCGTTTATATTTCTGGATGCTAAATTTGCAACAACTTAAAATAGCTAAACTTTACCAAAATTAAGGAAAAATCACAAAAATAATAGTGACACTTACAAAAATAAGCCAATCTTAATGAAGTTATATTATGTTGGTAAGTAAAAGGAACTGAACAATATTACATTAGACAAAATAATGCTGCTGCTGTTGAAATACGTCATTTACGAGAAGCATAAAAATGGATGTCTCAGAGCAAAACGGCTATTGTCGCTGCGTGTCTGAGATTAGAAATCTGGTGTAGCAAAATTGTAACAATAGCCTCCAGGCATCATTTTACAGAACAATTTCGTTGGTAAGATATTGGGAGACTAAAGGCAAGACAAGACAGATAGAAGGGACAAGATGGTTTAATGTGAGTCCATATGTGGTTCATTTTCTTTGGCAGCAATTTCTAAACACGAATTCGGCATCTAAGAGATTTTTCCAAGGATGGTAACATGTTATCATGAGTGCCGATCACCAATAATTTTCATTATGAGCACGAAGGAATAGACAATAGCTCCATCTGAACTCAGATAAGCGGGAGTGTTTTCAATGAGCACGTCAAGATATCCTCTGGACACCCGATGAATGAAAGGTGATTCTCTTTATGGATGAGTCCAGGCTTAGCCTCAAAGTTAGTACATGCATTTTCATTTGGTGAGAACGTGCAACTCATTTACACCCATAAAACATCAGTGAGGAGATGCATACGGATTATGTAGTGTTTGTTATGGGGATGGTATCTCTTCAGATGGACGCATAGACCTCCATATCTTTTCCTGGGGAAATTTTAATGCTCATACCTATTGAAATGACATCCTTAAAGTTTATGTGCGCCTTTATGCCAGGGCGACAAGTGATACTTTCATAGTCCAGGATGATAATGCGAGACCATATAGGGCTCATATTGTGGATGCTTATCTTCAGCATAAAATAATTGAGATAATGTTGTCGCCTGCTTGAGCATTGGACTTTAACTCAATCAAGCATGTTTGAGAAGCTTTAGGAAGATGTGCAGCTGCTCTCATTCCTTCTCCTAGGACCCTATCCACTCTTTCAACAGCGTTGAATGAGCAATAGCTCACATTTCTTATACAATTAATAGACATTATAATTGAGAGCATTACACACATCGCTGCATGTGTTGTATAGCTTCATGAAGGGGTTATCCCAAACTACTGCTCAGCGAACGTTGCAGCGTCTGAGCCTCCTAAGCATACGCTTTGTCCAGTCAGCTATGCTGATTGCTGTTCACCGGTAATGAAGGTTAGAATTTTCACCTGACTGCTGGATGTCCGCTGAGTGTCTACTCGTAGTATTTTCCTATGAATCACACTTTATGCTCCATCGGACAGATGGATGTTGGCGCATACCACGTGAAACCTCTAAAAGCAAATACCAACCATTTCCGGAATGGTCCAGGCTAGAGACATGAGCATAATGATCTAAGAAAAGTTTTTTTATTTTTATTGGCATTCTCTGGATTCACTCATTATTGTAGAAAGCACGATGGATCAATGAAGTACCCATTTGTCTTTGTGGATTATGTCCACCCCTATATGCGCACTGTTTTTCCTCAGGATGATGGCATCTACAGATAGGACAAAACGAGATGTTTTACAGCTGTCAGTGTACTTGCGTCATTCGATGAGCATCAGAATGTACCGTTCTACCCAGCAAAGTCACTGACTTAAGCCCAATCGAGAATCTAGAGTGCAGGTTCGATCAGGTTGTTTACGACAAGGACACTCCTCCGCCTAATCTAGCGCAGTTGGCCACGGAACTGGAGTTGGCAAGGCTCAATGTCCCAGTGAACACCTTAAGGTACCTAATTGATCCAGTTCTTGTACGTTTCACAGCAGTCTGGTCTTCGAAAAGTGGTTATTCCGGCTTTTAACAAGTGGTCACATCAATGAGACTGGACTGCATATTTCATTTACTTAATCAACAAAGAATTTATATTAAAGAAATAATTTATTTCATGAAAGGTGATGAAGAACACTAAAACCCCCTATGAAGACTAATAAAAATCCAAGAAACATCCTACTGATTTAATTTTTAAAATAAATGTTGCACCCATTTACTACCGCTTGAATATTACACGTGCTTTTCACAGGTTGAAACTTTACTTATATGTCAAAACTTTTGCAGGAATAGCGTGAAATAAATTTATATTTTAATACATCGTGACATTTCCCAATATCATTATTTCGGTGTGAAAGACTCCAGGTTTTAAACAAGTGTTATATAGAATAATATAGTTATGTTACGTTTCTGTTCTCTGAATATACATGTGTCAAATGGGTGCTATTGAATTTTCAGAGTTTTATCTTTTATGATGCATTTGAGATAATTTGACAATTTATAAAAAACTTCTTCTATAATATGCAATAAATGTGGATTCAAGGAGTATTTCACAAATCTTTGAGCAGAGTTACAAAAATCATTTATTAGTCTATATAGTTCTTAGAATGCAACGTGTGAAAGTATATTTTCGTTCATTTCTTTCATTTGGGAAGGAATATATACACAGTTAAAAAAAAGAGTTTATATACCGTCAAAACCAAAACATTATGACTAATTCTAAAGTTAGAAACTGAACTTTTTTAGAGGTTGTGGGAGTCATATGATTTAGTATGATACATAATTAAGTTCAAAGAGGTTGAAGCATGTATTTCATGGAAAATATTGCTGATCTAAGCAACTTGGATAGAAGGCAGATGGTTCGAAGACTTGAAATAAGATATCCGAACTTCATGGTTCATCTGCTTTTCACGTGATGTCTTTGTGAGTACCCGTGCTAATAGTTTGAATGATGGTGAGACGAATAATAGATATAACAATGTTATATGTCCAAGCATCACGAAGAACTCTTTTTCTACATGTAATCATTCAAGTACTAAATCAAATATCCCTTTGTAATTAAGTACTAAATTCAATACAGACTAATAAATATGTTCTTTTAAAATTTCTTCCCTGGAAGTTTGCTTGAAAGTACTAGACACAACTGTCATGTAAAATCAGTTGGCTATTGAATAAATGATAAATTTAACTGAAGCTATTTCCTTCTTAAATCTAATAATGACACATACCACCAGATTTTACAGTTCACAGCTGTAGAAATTGATGCATAAATTTCTGGACAAACTTTTATTTTATCAAAAAACAATATTTGCCAATATTTATTTAAAACCTGTACAAGGCTACGAGATAAGGTTTCATTTATAAATCAGTTAAAAAAAATCGAATGATTTGTTCAATGCTTAAAATTTCCCTTTAACTACAAAATAAATCAATTCTGAAATTGAAACGATTATCATTTGCGTTCCAAAGCATTTCTTAATGGTGGCGTATTGAAGAAAGTGTAAACAAATATAAAACACAAAAAAATATACATTCTCAAAAATCAACGTTTTTTTCAACTGTACTTTTGGAATATAGAAAGAAGAGATGATTCGGAGCTGTTATCACGAATCTCAACAGTTACGTATAGAGGATAATTTAAAAAGTAGGAAGAAAAAGAACGACACGCCTTCCTTCTTGAAACGAGAATAGTTCCGGAAAGAAAGTTTTGTTGCTTCAATTAATTACATCGTGGTATCAATAACAAAATTTCACAGGAATTTCATGTTATCGTTGATTAGAATTTAAATTAATCCCATGCCTTATAGTTAAGATGTCAAAAAAAGCTTTTTTTTTATTTTAAATAAGCTATAGGCTAATATTTTGATATAAAATTCATTTTCTATTCGTTTTACCATTTCTAACTCAACCCTGAACAAAAATTCCGTGATTGGAATAAGAATTTTGTTTATAAAGTTTATCAGATGGCCCAAGTTAGAAAGAAGTTCTAATATTCATTTAAACATAATTTAAATACTAATAAAAATATTTCAAATTTTTTTAGAATACGAAAGCAAAGAATCTTTTAAATATCGTTAAAGAATCATTTTAATAGCTATATACTTGCGTGGTAATTATCTCATCCTATTATTACACATCCGTCAAATATACCTCAGTTTAGTGCATTAAACTAATGTAATAGAAATTAAGAGTAGAATTTGACTTCTGAGTCAAATTAGAAAATTCCATTACAACCTAATAATTAATTTTAATCATATAAAGAAAGTGTAAAATTTCTATAAATTTTTTTCTTTTTCAAAAGCGTTTCGAAACATTTGGAAAATTTTCAGCTGTCAGCATTTAATAGAACTAATTTACCGAATTCTCATTGGAATTTATTTAACAAAACCCTACCTAATAGAAGTTTAGTTAATGAAAATTGAGAATTTTCTCGGAGTCTAGCAATTTAAAAGGCATTCTTTAATTGGTGTGTCATGATTATGGAATGATAAAAATTCTTTCGTTGAAGTGGTTTGAAACTAAATTCAGTAAAATTCAAGAACGGAAAAAAGTAATTAAACTTTAATTATTGGATAAATTCTTATCTAATTAACCATTAAAATTTCAAACCATAGTTAATTACCCGTGATTTTTTATTTTCTATGAAATACCATAATTAATTAACTTCTGATTTTTAAAGAAAAGCTTCCGTAAAAAAATAAAAAGGTTACTGCCAAATATAGATGCTCAATTTTCATTGAAATGATATTTTTATTTATATAAGATCCATTGATTACATAAAAAAAGAATGATTGATATTTATGATCGAAATTAGCACTAAAGAAGACATAGTGTGGAAAAGTTGTTTTTCTAAATGTTAAAAATTATTTAGTTAGTTAGCAATTATTTCAATTACATGTTGGCTACTATTATAAGCACCAAGATTAGTGATATTATCAAACAGAATAAATTAATTTGATAATTATATATTTATTGCAATTAGATTTTGATAAATTTTACATTATATATTTTGGATTCAAAATATGAAGTGTATAGCTATACCATGAATTTTATTGATGAAATTTGTTACTAATTCTGCAGTAATTGAAATAAAATGGAACTGAATTCCAATGAATTATTTCTAAAAAGCAACCAAAATTTGAGTGTAACGTCTCTTTGCAATAACATCAAATGTTGTAGCACAAACTTGCCTTCATCTCAATTTGTTGATGACAGTGAATTCAGCAATTCATAAATTTCAACTAACATTGTTTTTATTGCCTTGTATATATATATATATATATATATATATATATATATATATATATATATAAGGATGCATGCAATCATCTTCCACGGCCTTTCACAAAAGTGTTTTCTACAACAGAATGGAATAAGCAAATTTAATTTTAGAAGTACAATAAAAAATCGTTTTTAATGAACATAATTTGTTCCAGAACCATGCTTGTAAATTGAAACATTTATGCTAAACAATTGTTCTCATATGAATTAATTTAAAATACGACAATTCTTTCTCCGTTGAAAAATTATTCGCACAATGTCAAGCAAAACGTTTATTCAAAGAAAAGGAGTTATATGTTGTTAAAGAGAGTGAATCATCTTTTCTTCCATCATGAAACGAATTCACCTGGAATGTCAATTCAATATTTGTAGAAAACAAAAGAAAGTTGAAATAATTATCGAACACGCCAAAATATTTTTTACCAGAAAGATGTCCACACATTTGTTTTTGCTGAAGTTTCAAAATGTGGCGAAAATGTGACACAGTATTATGATTAAATAAATTTGAAGCGCGTATAACTACCTCTTTATTAGGGTGATGTTTCTTGAGGTAAGAAGAAATAGTTTCCCAGATTTTCAATATTTCTCTTATTTCACCAGAAAATTGTTACTTTTATGTTACTTCCTCTGACAAACTTGCCTCTAAAATGTCTTGCTATGAAATACAATGCAAATCTATAAGCTGATCAGTGCTCTGCTCTTGGCTAGGCTCTTCCAATAGATATTCAATATCATTTTCCTCAATCACCAGCCCCATGATTGTGGCCGGAAATATAATCTTGTTGACTACAGGTTCCACAGGTGCTGTCTTGAACCCCTCAAAGACCGCATTCGACAACGTAGTCCGACCAAAATTTCTTCTAAGCAGAAATTAGGGTTCTCTTGGTAATCTCTTCCCAGGCCTTGTCGTTTTTATTTCTTATACAAATATTTCTTTATATTATCAACAAAAATGTTTAAAATTTAAGTGCAGTTACAGAAATATTTTCTGCATTATGATTGCTTAAAAATGTCTGGACAGAAAAGATTCTATTTGATTATTATTTTGGAAGAAATACTGAAACTGGCTTTGATTTCTGCTTGGTTATCCATTCGAATAAGTTGAATTTTGTTTCATAAAGTGACTAAAATTTGTATTCCAATAGATGTAAATGGAATTGTAAATATGATTATATGTGGGAAAAATGAGATAACATTTAAATTAGCAAACATGCATCGTTGTTACAATGAAATAATGAACTCTATATTTCTGTAATATAAAGCTTTAAAAAAATAGATCAACCAATAAAAGTATGTATTGACCTTTAAAATGATGTTTCGAATATTCAAATAAGGTTTTTTTCAAAATGAATTCCCTTTTCCAAGTATTGCTTAAATACTAAATAATTCAAAGATTTAAGAAACTCTTAATTGAATAAGCTTAAAATATAACAGAAAAGCTCAATTCTTCAATCTGATAAAGCTATAATTAAAGAATAATATCATTCGAAACGGCTTTTATAATAAATGAATATTGAAATGATTAGTATTGAAGTTATCTTTATTGATACCTATAGAATTGTTCTTTACAAAAGAATCTGTTTTAAGAACTTTTCAAAGAAATGACAAAGATTCTGGGTATCAGAAATATCTTAGTTTTGTGAAGGCTTCAGCTTCATCTGGAATATTTAAAAATTTTTATATCTAGAGCAAGGAAAATTGAAGGAATAAAAGAGTTCCATCTAAAACTAATATGTATAAATTCTGTATCTATAACAAGAAACTTCGTGTATAGAAAAATGTATACAAAACTGTGTAATATTTAAAACTTTGAAGATTATTCAATTCAAATCTTTGATAATATTAGAAATATTTTTGCAGAGGGATTTAAAGTATTCACAAGACAATATCAGAAACCGACGAAAATCATAAGTCAGATTTTAACATAATGCAATGTGACTATGAAACAATAAAGTCATCAATGATTTCCTTAACTTCTTCAAGATCAAACTTTTGAAATTATATATTTAGTATTTATTTTGTGTATCGAAAAGGCACAAAAAATTATCCTAAGTTATTTAAATTATCCAAAAAATTATCCTTATTAAAATTATGTGTTTTACGTTTCTTATAGGGCCGCGGTGGCCTGGTTGGTTCAGGCATCGTTCTCCTTAGCAAAAGGTAGTGAGTTCGAATCTTGGCTTAGCCGAAGATCCGTCGTGTTCACTAATGGCGACTGGGGCACGTTAAATCCGTGGGGTCGCAATGTCCTCCATGTTCCCATTACAAATTAATACCTCTGGGAGTGGTTGGAGCCAGGCTTTGGGTCTTCACTGGTTTCAATCTCTAAATTGAAAGATTCAGGTGGTGCTGCCATCTATGAGCCAAAAGTCGTATTCCCACCTTCGTATGAGGGTGCTCTATTAAAACACGGAAAACGCTCCCTCTTTGACTTCATGCGCCTAGTCTCTGTGACGGTCGGGCTTGGCGTTGCCAAGTGTCATTAACAACAACAACAACGTTTCTTATTTAAGAATTACTATTTTGTATAGAATGGTCGCTCGTGTTCTAGATCGAAAATGTAAAACATTGTGAATTTTATAACTTGATACGAAATGGCTCTAGAAATGTATCGTAAAAACTTTTAATTTCATTGAGTTTGTCTTGTAAATAAAAGGCATTGTATCTAACAACAAAGAAATCCGTAATTTTATTGTACTTGATAAAACATATGGTGTTAAATTACCACTGTGATGTTAGATACAAATAAATATATTTCTACAGATATATATTTCTCCTCTGTATAAAATGAAGGCAATGTAGGGTTACTTCTAATAATCTGATGAGTAATTCATTAACTTAGTACTTATAATCAAATGTCAAAAGTATGCTGAAAATTGTTAGTTAATTCAATAAAATTAAACTTCTTAATTTTAAGGGATAACCACTTTGTAAAATATTGTCTACAATAGCTTTTCCTTGAATCTTTTGTCATACTTAAAATTTAGCTCAATTCATAATCTAAATCATCATATTTCTCGTATCAGAGTTTTAATTTTTTATAATCATGTTAATGTAACATCTATTATAAAAATATAAGTAATTTGGATTAATGGAGTGAAGAACATTTCATTTCAGAGTTGAGTATATTTGTTTCATATTTAAATTTTATTTATCCTATTTCCTTATTCATAAAATATTAATTATAATAATTTATTTATCTAAGCTAGATTCATAGTTCTTTTCGTTTAATTCCTTTATTTCTAAATTTATTGTGTTTTAAAAAATGCAGCAAACAAATTTATAAATCAAGAACTCCAAAATATAATATTTTTATGATACTATTTGTTTCATTTTACAAAATTGTTCATTTAAATGAAATCAGGAAGTGAGACAAATTAATTCAATATTAATTCTTCATTTTCATTGCATAAAAGAAATTCAATATATTAATTTTTCTTTGATTCATGCATTCAACCATTACAATCAAATATTTTTTTTAATTTATTTTTATATAAGAGAATTCTTATATACATTTTATTTCAAAGAATTGTTTGAGAATTTGATACATTGAATAT